>JAHZNI010000816.1:0-14887 GCA_027744415.1 Seira ritae
GTTCTCGTCTTCTTCTTTTTCGTCTTTAGAGAAACGTGGGATTCGCTTAAAAAATTCACCTTTCTCAGAAGAAGTTTTTTTCCTCTAGTGCTTTTCACCAGATGACTCCAGAATGAAGCTTATTACTATTACTCTGACTATATGTCCATGTGAAGTTAGCAATGTAATGCAATGCTTTCCCAGCACTATTTTGCGGCGGCATAACGTATGGTTTTGATGTTGCTGTTGTGGTGTGGTGGTGGCGGTCGCTCAAGACTCAAGATGGATGGATGGATAGATGGATGGTGGAGAGAGAAGATGCACAAACCCGAATCCAGTGTACAGATGGGATTATGCTGTCTCTAGATTTCCTCATCATCATTCAGCTAACTACTCCACTCAAGTTTTTAGTCGATACTTTTCTCCACTCTGTGGAGCCCAGCACCAGGACCAGGACCTAGCCACACCACACCGTACCACGAACCTTCTTTTCCTCCTTGTCTTGCTTGCCATCATTATTCATGTTTTTAAAATGGGGAATACACACACTTGCTCACTCAGTCACTCACTCCTGCTGCCAGACTCCCTCATTATACATGTTTATAAGCAGAGCCTCGAGACAAGGAAATTTTCTCTAGCATCATAATAATTCCGAATATAGGATTACTCATGTAGTCAGAACCAAACATAACGGCAACGCAGGAAGTCAGCAAGAGCCAGCGCAACACTCTTCCAGAAAGCGTTAATATGAAGAGCTCTGTTTCTGTCTGCACAAGCGAGATATCTCTTATCGTCCTCATCCCTTCCTCTTGTTTACACGGTCCGTACTTAAAAGCTCCAAATCTCATCATCATCTCCATCATTATTATTGTCCTGGAGGAGTAGTCATATGTCTTCCTCAAATTTTTTTGCTAGCTTAAGTATCCCACAACTGCACAATTACTCTGTCTCTCATTCTCCCTCCTTAAGCTCACTCTTTTCCATGGATCTTTCACACCGGGGAAAATTACTGTTCCCACTTCCCACACTTTTCCGAGAAAGCAGAGCAAACAAGAGCGGAGAAAAGTGCTGGCTTGAGTATTAATGCGTGCACACACATTGCTCATCTATGTATTCATTTAATTACGGTTATTAAAGACTGTCTCTTCGTGACAATCGCAGACTCAATGAATGAATGTGTCTTGCGTTGCCGAGTTTGGTTTGGTCAATCGATGTCATGAATAAAAGTATATTTTTAAAGATGCTGTTACACGTGTGTCCTTCTCAGTCAGTTCAAGTGACTCCTCAGGAGATAAGCTTCTCATTGCTGCATACCTAAGCATTATTTAGAGGCAGAGTAGAGTGAAAAATTTGAGCAGAAGGAAGCGGAGCGAGGACTTGTTACTTATCGCATTTTTTTCTTCAGGAAGAACATGTCAACTCACGTTGCACTTCTCCCCCAGCCCAGTCAAGCCAGAACCACTCATGGAAAATTAATTTCTCGAGACTTCTCTCAAGAATATCTTCATGTTTCTTTCATGAACATTTGAGTACACACTACATATCTGTAGATGGATGGATGCTGGATGTTTGGCTTTGCCTTTGCACCCAGTCAGCATAAAAATTCCCGTACATCAGAGAACTCGTCTTCCCGAAAACTTCACTAGTCAAAGTCTCGGTACTTTTTTCCGGTAGGTTTAGCCAACTTAAAGTGCTTTAATGTAATGCGATGCAATATGCCAATAATATTTTTCCAGCGAGCAACGTGTCCCAAGAAAAAATATTAGTTTTCCTTTGACAGGAATGTTACGTAACGCAAGGGGAACGGCATAGAAACAATAATAATATTAATGGAATCCATCCACTGTGCATTACCACTACATCACACTGGATACTCTCCGTGGGAATGACTCCTATTATTTCGCACAGCTTCAAAGGTGATTTTAGCTTCAAACATATGTTCACTGGGAGAAGCTCAACTTTCCCCAGTCCACAATGCATCACATCCCTTTTTACTATCTATCAATATCAATCGTCTTCGTTTTCTTCTGAGGAGAGCGAAATAAAAGAAATGACGACATTGCATTCAGCCCATTCTTCCCACTGGCTTCGCATTCGGGTTAAAGAAAGCATTTGGCATGGGCGACTGGATTGAAGTTTTTGAAAGAGAGAGAGAGAAAATGGAAAAGAAAATCCTATTGTTGTCACATTGTGATCCACAATCCCCCTTTCCATACCATCCTCTCCTCACTATCATAATAATAATCCAATGTAAGGCAAGTAGGAAATCAACTAGAGAAAAAAATTCTCCTTTCAACAAGAGTTCAAAAAATTCTATGGTTGGACCGTCTAGTTTTTTATGGAGAACTACTTCAAGATGAACACGAAATGGTCAGCAGTTTTTAAACGGACATTTTAATGCAATATACTCCGACCAAATTCAAGTTCAATCTCAAAACGACACAATCTTTTGAATAACATACCTTTGATGGGACAAATCGTGGTCCTAAAAAGTCCCCATATGATACAATCATCGTACATATAATATTTAAGAGAGGAAACTTGGAGAATCTTTGACCCATTTTATTCATTTCATTTCCCTTGTTCTCTTTTGACAGAGCACAGCAATCAGAATGGAATCGAACGAAGCAAAGCCACAATTGTATTATGCTTATGGAATGAAGAAATATACAATTCACATCGCATCACCATCGAAATCATAGAATGGAATCCAGCACTCCACCATTACGCCATACCAGCTTGTTTATTGTTTGTTGATGGGAGAAGAGTGGAGTCTTTTCTATGGATTCCCCGAAGCAATATAAAAATCATCATAATAAAACCCGTCTGAACTAAAGCTGAAGCACACTTCAGATAAAAAAAAGTATGTACACTATGTTCATCCATTCATTCTATTTGGAACTGGAGGATTTCCATTTTTCACTGGAAGAAAAAAATACCTATGCACCCATATATTTTTTTCAGGTTTTCACTTAGCCATTGTTTTTGCCCATGCTTTTCACTGGTTGATTAAACAACAAACCAGCATAAAAAATCATGATGATGTCGACGGTGATGGTAATCATGATCATCACCGTCATCCATTTCTATTCAGTAAACATTTTTGCATTGTCCTAGTGCTTGCAGTGTACGCCACTAGGACTAACTAAGGTAGGTACGACGCCACGCTCGCTTGGTGAAATACTATAGCCCAGCAATGTGAATGGATGTGTGAGTAGTTTTCACACTCACACTCTTTTCCCGATTTAACCCCAGCTATTATTATTAGCTCAACTAAGCTAGAGTCATTGACCTTTCCTTTTGGTGATTGATGCCGACAGGAAAACCACATGAATCTGCATTGACACATTTGGGTCAGTGACAATGACATGCGTTGTGGTAGTAGCAGGAATGGTGGTGGTACATGGTCGTGTCATGGTCCATCTTCTCTAGTAAAAGCAATTTTTCCTGGAGCAAGTGGGATGACTCCAGCAAATTGGATGGAGTGGAACAAAAAGGTAAATGAGCGAGAGAATGCGAGAATGAGAATTAATTTGCAAAGAACAACAATGCAATGAATAAAAAATAGGAAAAGGAAACGAACATCATAAATTTTGGGACTGAAGGGAGCGCACAAACTTTTTCTCGTGAACTAATTACGACTCCAGTTTCATGCATTCATATTCATCTACTAGCTCGTTGTGATCGTGATCATGTTTCCGGGGCCATTGGAGGTAATTACACAGCCACAGACGTTCCACCAGAAACTTGGATTTAGATAAAATGAAAGAAAAATGTTTGCACGAATACTTTGTTCGTACAGTCTACATGCTTTATTACCTCAGGAATTATGGTGGAATTTGTCATGTTTTCGTGGAAATGCAACTTTTAATTTCGCTCCTTTTACACTCAACCTCCCTGAAACTTCTTATTCATCATGATTCATGTGAATATGAATACGATCCCTTAGTTCAAGAGATAAAAGTTCATTGAACTATTTTCGTTCATCATCGTCGTCGTCAGTCAGTCTCATCATTTTAGCGAAAGGAACAAAGTCAGTGGGAGATGAATATAAAGAGAATCCATCAGAAAAATCCATTTGCTNTTAACGAAAGGAACAAAGTCAGTGGGAGATGAATATAAAGAGAATCCATCAGAAAAATCCATTTGCTCCTCGTTACCTGAAGCATGTGTGTTTAGTGTTCATGCTTTCACGAAAAAAGAATTTCTTTTCAGACGATGAGATTTTTAATCTCTCACAAATAAAAGGAAATTTCCTTTCACTTCCGGTTCGAGCCATGTTGAGAAAAAACCTCTCCTTTTACTTTCATCGAAATTGTAACAAGGAACCTGAACCATCATAAAACGGGTGGAGTGGTTCCAGTTACTACTACGAAGCACACTTACGTCTATCCTCTCCTTCTCTATTTGGATTAAACGAAACCAGAGGATTATGATGCTGCGAGGCAGGAAATATGGAAAGATCAAACAAATTTGATTGCAAGGAGGAAATCTATTTTGATTGTATTTCTTTAAAAATGATATTATTTTATGTCCCTCCGGCAAGCTTCTCTCCCTCCTCTACACGTTAAATATCTACATGAAAAGAAGAAAACAATTTTCGCTAAATATCTTATGGATTTTCTTGCCTCTTTACTCACCAGCGAGCATCCACCTGTAGGGCAAACACACCGTCTTTGTCTGCGTTGAAGGAAACTCGTCTAAAAATCCCAGTAGTTTTAAGGGAATTAAAAGAATGAAGAATCCTTTTAAGACATTTCCCTTTAAGAAATTTTTTATAAACAAATGAGGAGACTGGCTGGCTGAGCTCTGAGTTAGTGAGTGAATTAAATGTAAAGTGAAGAGGAAATGAGACTTATTTAAGAAGCACATTAAAGAGATTGACCAGCCCAAGTACCTCACGAAATGCTTACGACTCACGTTCGCAACTCATCACAGATCATATCATCATATCATGCGCGCATGGTGCTTTCATATTACCATCATCATTATCATCATTCCAGAGATAAAAAGGACACCATATTTTTTAGAGGAAATGAAACGGAAGCTTGGATGACTTGTGCTGTGCTCAGGATTCAACTTGCCTACTCCCTTGTCATTAGTATTTAGTCGCGCAAATGGGGAAAGTTTTCCATCTTATTTTGCTTTGCTCAGCTGTTGGCAATGATGATGATGGGGGTGGGTGTGGGTATGCTGGAAAAAATGAGAACACGATTGCCTTTATTGCATATAAACACAAGAAAACAACAACAACAATGTCAGTTTTGAATTCGATGAGCTTGCAATTTTTCCATTCCATACCATTGAAAATTGGAGAACAATGGAAGTTTATTCAAGGAAATGAACAATTTAGGCTAATGCACATGACATAAAAAGCCAGAAACTTCGTGACTCGACTATACAAATACAAAAGTCAATACTGAAAAGTTACTTTTGTACTACATATTTACTTTGTACCGTTTTCCGCAATTATTATTTTTGTGAAGAACAGCTGAAAACTATTGCCATGTTTGGGGGGAAATCGACATGATGATAGTATCGTCATCATCATCATCAGTTTGGTCATGTAAAAAGTGAGAAGGGAAGAGAATGTGCATTAGATTGGCCTGAATGTTTGTGTGGAAGAGAGAGATTCTGTTTTATGATCCATTTAAATGGCTAATATTTTCCATGTGTTCACGTGCCGTGCATAAGGCGACCGCATCATGATCAGGATGAAACCCATTTTGTGTGCTACTTTTTCCTTAGACATCCTCGTTTGCATCGCCATCACCCTTATTAGCCTCGCCTGGCTATGGCTTTGGCTTCTTTTCCACCAGGATGGATGAAGGAAGACTGAGATGGCGATCATTCATGTACCTGGTTCCCCTGGATCTGTTCAGCTTCGACCTCAACCTCCATTTCTAAGTAATCCATTAAGCTCCAAAATGATGTTTTGGAATGGAAGATAAGCATTTTATACATCCTGTCCTCCTCCTGCTTTATCCGCGTCATCATTTTTTTCATGCTCAAGGTCTGCGGAGAGAGTGAACAGGTTTTCTAACTACTCCCTTGTGAAAACATGACCTTGCTCCAATCTATTCCTGTCCGCGTGTCTTGTCCATTTCCACCTCACTTACTGCTTCGATTCACTATACAATACAGCAGTAGCAAATGGTAATGTGCAGATCTTTGGATGGTGGGTGGTGATGGTAAGCAAACACTTATATGTTATGGCTGCCATGCATTCAGCAAGAGATTCCAGTGGCGACGAGGCAAGGATCTAGGTGGACGTTGAGCAGACAGTTAAATGCCCCGTTTTTATAAATACGCAATGCGATATGAGCTGTTATCTCGTGCAGCCAATCAAGTCATGATCATTTATTTCCTCGCTGGACATCCTCGCTGCCATGCCACACCACACCATACCACACAAGGCAATAAATATCTGCTTGATCGTTTCCAGTGATATGACGCTGTGGATACACCTTCTCCTACTCCATTGTTTAACTAATCAAGGTTATTGTTCATTTCATTCCATTTCCAGTCCAGGAAAAATAGAATGTTACGGTGCTAGAATTTCTGTAGGTTTTGTTTTTCCTCTGCACTGTAACGTATCGCTCGCTGATAAAAAATGATTAAAGCCTTTATTTGCGATGGTCGTAAAAAGGTCTTCTTCTCCGGGCTAGAAAGAACGCATCGCTTTTCCTCATCCTCCGCACGCAATGATACACTTTCAGAGAGTTAATGCTAATGTTGCTTGTCGTAAAAGATCATTGGTGATCAAAAGATGGTTTCTCTCAAACCACTAGTACCTTCCCTTATCTTCCCCTCAAAACAGTCTTTGAGAGGGGAAAGTAGAAGCGACGCTGGAAGAAAAAAGCGTGGTGGTTTATGCTGCCTCTATTTTTAGTAAAGAAAAAAGCTCTACTACTCCTACCACCACGACTACAACTACCTGATTTACTTTCTCTTGTCTGTCATGACACATAAAATGTTTTTCATTCTTTTCTTCTCGAGTAGTGAATGGGTACTTTTGAATTGCTCTCCCTCTCCATCCCAGATTACATTGCATTTGCATAGAGCATAAAAAAGGAGCTCCAAGAACTACAGCTTCACAACAATTTTGTCAAGAGAGGGAGAGAAAGAAAAAAGGGAAAAGCCATCTTTGCCATCATCATCATTCACCTAATACACATTTATTTTGTTGTACATACTTTCCTCCATTTCAATTCCATTTTTTTCTGCTCAGACTTCCCCGCTTTCTTTCTTCCTTCTGGAGTAAGTGGTAATAGCGTGACGGCATTATATCAGTAAACTGCCTTGTACAATGTGCATCGTCATCACCATCACCATCAGATCCTAACAACAACAACAACCATCTTCTTCTGATGCTGCTTCTCCTCTCTCTTTTCCCCATTACATTACTTACACATTTGCATTTCTCAGATTGCCATTATTGTCTGGCTTTGCCTGGCTTGGCTTGGCTTTCTTAACTCCATCCTTCACTCACAGAGATTTTCATTGAAATGAAATGAAATAAAAAAGGAGCCTTTTCTCCGACCATTTTATCTCCCTTTTTTATTTAAACTGTTGAATATTGGAAGCTGTCCTCATCCCATTATTCTTCCGGAACGTGGCATAGCCTCACACTTGCCTCCCTTTCTAAAAGAAAAAAATACATTCGCCTCATGCAATGCAAAGGTAAGTATGGCGGAAAGTACGAGCTCCAAATCTATAATGCAAGTGATTGTGATTGTGTCTGGGAGCGATCTGCGATGCTCATTTTCCTCCGTTCACTAAATAACTGAAATGAAAACAATGTGTCTGCTCCACACACATTTCCCCAGTGATTGTTTCCTTGGCCGATAGTCATAATAGCAAAGTTATTTCCTCTACAAACATAAAATCAACGAGACATTCGACAACTACAAGAAAAACTCTATATGTAGAAGTTTTCAAGTAGGCAATAGAGAAACAGGAAAATATCATGGCAGGTGTATTGCGAAATGCGATGCTTATTTCTCATTTCCCATTATTATTTGTTCGCAGAAATAAGGGTATATATCTTTTGATCTCAACTGGTAACACCGTTCGAGAAACACGCCCAGAAAATATTGTTTCTATTGGAAAAAAATTCAAGATTATGATATGGCTGATGTTTTAAAATTTAATTGTCCACCGGGTAATCCATAAAAGACGCTTTAATATTCTACAACGTAAAGTGATAGATAAATGAATTTTTTATCATTTATTTACTAAAAAAATTGCCCTAGAATCAATATCTTTTTTCAGAAAAAATCGTAGCCACATACATGGATCCTGACTGGAGTGTGGAAAAAGGAGCGAGAATCTATTGTGGAAAAGCAGCTCGATTCTGTCTCTGGCTTGGTTGAAGTGAATGCAATTCCAAGAACCATATCCCCATAAAATTCCAATATGGTCGGCACACACTTGCTTTCCCTTACGACACAGTCATAAACAATAAGCACCTAGTAGAACTATTCTCAAATATAGAGACTCCCTTCACATCCATTACTCCGTTTCCGGGGAAAGGCACAGATGTGCAACGAAATCTTTGTGAGCGCGAGGCATGTTTTGTATGTGTGAACTGTGTACATAAGCCGAATCTGGTGGATACATAAATGCAAGATCCCTATAAACGAAATCATTTTATTTTGCTTTTTTCCCATTTGCGAAATGCAAGAGATTCTTTTTCTTTGAAAATCCATCAATGTTATTTGCGTATGTGAATGAGAGCCATTGATTGTTTACCGTTAAAGAAAGGAGCTCATGGTGTACCTCCATCATTACTGGGCATACATGTGATGTTGATAGAGGCAGTAAAAACACAGGTACGCCTCCTCTGCTTCCGAAAAGGACGAAAGTCCAGACTTACAGACCGACCTTTTGGAAAGGGGACGATTGCAGACCAACCTTTTCCTTGTCATCGTTTTTCCTGTCATTGACGAAGCACAATGACAAGTTTTCCCTCGAAGATCCTTGACGAGGGAAATATGCTTCTGTGGAAAACGATTCAAGGCAAAGAAAAAGACGAGAGAAAAATAAAATCCAACCTTTTTGTTTGAGTTCGGTATACACGCACACAATTTTTTGCAATACAATATTCTGGAGTGATGTGCCTGCTCAAGTAAACATTTTTCAAAAATATATTTTATTCTCCAGCTCTCATCTTTTGTATTAAAAAGGTATGGGTATGATCATCACTATCAGCAATCAGCATCAGGGCCATCTCTCAGAGTACTTGCGTTTCTACTCATACCATACCATACCCACATACTACCAGAGAGAAATGCACCTTTACTTATGTCATCCTTCCGAAGAAGGAGGTCATCGAACTCCTCGTCGCCTCAATTCCTGTCATCACTCCTCAAAAAGGGGAATGATGAAGTGCCTCCGCATTGGGAAGGAATACCAGCATCTCGAAGCCTTCTCTGCCCATCATTCTTCATTGAGAAAATGGCATTTTGTTGAGCGGAAGTGCTGGTTGCTGGTATGGGGTTGGTGATGAAAATAGAAAAAATGGCATTTTCTCTTCGTATTATGCATGCATACTTTACGTAGGTGACTTCACAATTGTTTCAGAAGGTGACAGGGAATGGGAGGAGCGATGCTTTGGAAATGGCAATGAATCAAAACGATTTCATCTCTCAGTCGGTAAACCAACGCAGAGCACACGGCGACTGCATCACACTACTACGAGGACAATCATTGGAAGAAAATACTTGGTCTTAAAATGAACGCCGAGGACATTTTTATGTTCTTCAAGTCATCTCAGAAAGCAGATTCGATGAAAAATAATTTTCCTCGGTGAGTGAATAAGCGAGCAGGCGAGGGAGGCAATGAAAGAAAGGATGTGGAGTAGAGGAGAGGAGCCATTTCGCTAATGAGTTGACCCTGATTAAGAGTGACAAGCTAGTGTCTGAATACAAAACCACATACGCAGATGTCACTCAGTCCCATTTTCTTCATCCTCTCGAATTTCTTCCATTTTTTCATGCACAGCTCCATTCTGTCTCTTCGAGTAACTTGATGATGATGATGATGAAGGAGGAAGGAGATGGAGGAATTGTTTAAAAAAGGAACGGATAAATGTAGTGTAGGAACTCTTCCTTTTTTCAAGGCAATGGCACCAGTACAAGAACGTGACACCATTTACCACGAAAGCAAGACTCGAAACCAGAAACATGAGGAGTCAGTAAAAAGGTGGAATGAATGAACAAGGCAGAATGACTCCCGCGAAACATTTTTTTCTTCTTTTCTCCCGTGGCCGTGTGAAAATAGCCCAATTTCTGTTTCCAGCCGAGTGTCATGTTTTGAATGACAATTCTTTTCGCGCTGCCAGCCATGTTTGCATTATGCATGTGCTCCCGGGAAAAATAGGGAGTCGAGAGGGGAAGATAGATCAGATATGATCTTCGTATTCACGAGGCTGCCAGGTCAATCTTCCGGAGGAACAATAGGTCCTTCTTTTGTCTCGATAGCATAACAACATCATGAAAGTGATATTCACACGTCAGCATCCACGAAATATTACGCTTATTTTATACCGGAGATTGTAAACACGCAAGCCAGCAATTCCGGCATATTTAGTTTTTTTTGGCTTACATTCCACAAAATAAGTTTATTTCGAAAAGTAAAATCTTGAACGAATGAGGTTTTCTCTGGAAGAGTCTTCATAATTTTTAAATTGCACAGGTTCCCCAACTCTCTTCCTAGAGCTAAGATGTGGAGCACAAAGTCTGCTATTTACTTGGCTTTAATGAGAACTTTTCTGTTGATATGATAAGTGCATGCGTATTCGAGAATATTTACAAGACGGGTTTGTCCTATGAAAAGTTTACCGTTCTATTTCCTGCGGCATACATGGTGGTAGGCCGGGTGCTCATGGTCGTGATGGTAGTTCTAGTGAAAAGTACTTACTTAGTTACTTTATGGAGAGTAGGCTGATGGTGGTATGATGGTGTGATCACACATCGGAAAGAAGACGAGCGCAAAACAAAATTCATTTTCTAACTTTCCTCATAATAATCCAGTTGGAGACTCCGAATTCTCATCATGGCAGAGAGATACACTAATAAAACTGTCTTTTCTTTTCCTCTCTTTCTCCCTCTATTCATCTAGTTCAGTAGCATTGCTGACTAAAAGTGAAAACTTCCTTTCCCACTTTTCTTCTCGTAAAACCTAGGAGGATAGAGCAAGTTAACACCTGAGAAATGAAAATCGTAGAGAAGTTTGTCAACGAGGAGGAAGGCGAGCCTACACACCACACCACCACACACACATGCCTCATGGAATAATATTGCCTATGTTTAGGTATCTCACCCCGTACCTCAGTTAAAATTCAGCGAGGCAGAGCTCAAAGACCAAAAAAGTTTTTAGTGAAAGTCCGTGCCCCCGTTTTCGAATGGTAAACAAAATCTATATGAAATTTTCTTTTCACAGCGAGAGGGCAAAAAATAAAGCAAGTGAAGATGAGCCAGTCCGGGTTGTGTCCGTTGCGGCAGGAAGGGGGCGTCCAAACTGTCATTAAACTCTGGCCATTACATTCATAAGCTTGACCCAACTTGTCTCGTTGAGGAATCTGTGGTCACATTTTCCCAAGGATTTTTCTCCTTCGTCGACAACATTCAACTGGGGCGAGGAATGGCGCACATTTGTTTTGCGTGGACGAGTGGATCGGATTAGAGTTGCATGCATATTATGCTAATAATGGTAATGGTAATACAAAGAGTTGAAACGGATGACTTACCGTAGCAGATGAGGACAATCACGATGAGAAATATTAGGTTTTCCATGACCCAGAAGGAGAAAAGGATGCCCGGTAACTACAGTCTAGTGACTCTAAAAGGATTGGTGTGGTTTCCGTCTTGTCCTACAAATCCTTTAGACTCGGTTTCTCTTCCATCAGTACAAAAACAAGATAAAAGCGAAGAGCCAGAACGAAGGAAGATCTAGTGACAGACCGAGAGAGAGGAGAAGGGAAATAAGAATTGAGATAAAGAGATACACTTGGAAGATGGGAAGATTGGCAGTTTCCCTTCCGTTTGACTCTTTGGTGGGGGAGAGATGAAGCAAAGGTAAGCAAAGCAAAGGTATAGCAAGTAAACGTCGAGATGAGAGGATGACACTCGAAAATCTTTCAAGACAAGACACTGGATAAATCATGGGGATAGTAGATAGTGGTACTGCTGCTGCTGCTGCTCCTCTTCATCGTCGTCCAAGATTATCAAAGCGGGAAAGGTGAAACTTTTTCCACTAGGCCGAGAAGCCACTGTGCAGTTACAACAACATTGGCGATGATGATGTTTATCGTGGTATTGGTGGTGCTCCTCATCCAGAAACGTTGGAGGTGACAAGGTCTCAAATTTTTTCAGCAACCTCTTCTCCTGCAATCGTAATCCAATCTCCGAGCATCCTCTCCTATCCATCGGCATTTCCACCTTTGCTTGGCTTGCCTTGTCACAACAACTGTCCTTCTCATTCACTTTTCAATTATTCGGAATAGACACGTCTTTCGAAATGAACACACTCTCAAACCTATCTACTTAGCTCTGCACTCTCCCTTTCCTGCGACTTGTACACATTGTCTTGTCATTGGAACAGTGGGATCATGATATGAGCCTTGTTTCATCCTTGCTCTTGTCACATGTCGACACATACAGGATAAGTTTAATATGGGATCTTCACCATCATCAGCATCTTCATCGTCATCATCATCATCCAATATCGTCTCTTATGTCTTGTCTTAGGGAACTCGTCTTCTCAAACTAGAAAATTCAGTGGAAAAAGAAGTCATTCTACTAAAGCACATGTGGAGCAGACCACACATGCTGAATATTTCATACAAGTCAAAAGCACATCTAAAAGGCTTCGGCAATTCATGATTAACTAAGAAAATCTGGAGCACATATCGCTTACCAGAAAAGGGAAAATATTGAGTGAAAGTGAAACAAGCGTGAAAGGAATCAAAAAGAAAACCTTTTTTCCTTTCACTCTTTTCTCCAAATTTCTTTCTCGAATGTTTACCGTGACTAATCAAAAAAGAGAAGAAAGCTGAACCGAACAGAAAAAAGTACTCGTTTCCTTTTGCCTTTTCCTTTTTGTCTTCATCTAACAAGCCGCGCAAAAAAATTACAAGTGACAGAGGCCAAGGAATAGATTTAATAAAAAGGAGAATGTCAGCCTAACGTCCAATTTATTCTTTCTTGAAAATGGAACAAAAAAACGACATCCCACTAATTCCAGTCATTTTAAGAAATGTGTATTGCCAGATTTTTGCAAAATTAATGAGGATGCATGGTTCGTGTTACATATATACGCTTACCCAAAGACGACATCGAAGTAAAAGGTACAAAGGCTTTCAGGTGATGTTGGGGAGGGAGTAATCAGGAGAGCGTGAACCAGGAGCCGTCGACATTTATCTAAACGTCCACTGGGCATTTTCTTGTGATTTTGCATGGTATCAGGAACAACTACTGATATTTATGAACGCAATCATGATAACGGCCGCGACCACGAAAAACTCCGAATTTCTTAGAACTGCAACTCATTTTCTTTTCTTTACTTTTCTCCTTCGCTTTTCAAAGTAATCAATACTTTCGTTATCAGGAAAAATAGAGCGTTGTTATATGTAGTTATAGCAGAGTTGCGCCAATAATGACGAAGCACAGGTGCACAATGCCATAAGCTCAAGCTCGTTTTTTCTCGTGTGACGTAAGTGAACAGAAAGTACAAATTCTGCCCTTTAAACTATGAAAACTCACTACTCACATTTTTTTACTTTGAGATGAGACCCCTTGTCCACTGGCCAGGTGAGTATTGAAATGAAATAGAATAAGGCTGGGGAAGAAGTGGCGGAAGAGACTGTTGGAAAGCAAGCAACGACAAACGTAGAGCGTACGTACGAACAAGAAGAGAGAGACACACACACGGAGCCTCGAGTCAGAGAGGTCCTCGTCCAAAGTGGCGATCAGGTGAAGAGTCGAACTGAAACTGTTTTTCAGTTTCTGCAAGCATCCCAGTTCCCCACAGCGCTTTCAGCTGCCTCGCCATATCTTACATGAAAATGATGGACTGGCTGCAAGTTGAATTGGAATCGAGACTATGCTCTCTGGATCCATCCATCCACCACCTTCACCAAGCCAGCTTTTCCAACCACCACCACCAATACCACGCTTCCTCCCTTTCTCATTCACTCACGCTTCCATCTGAGCTTGTAGAGGAATCTTGAGGGAAGGAATGAGCAAACGCTCTCATTTTCGCTCCGGACGTGGCCAAGTTTGGTAGAGCATCGCATGTCGTTGCACATAATATGTACTCGCCGTTACCGAATTTTTCGCCCAAATTTTCCATCTAAACGCTAGGACAATATGTGTACACCATAATATCACCAGTCAGAGTCACACACGCGCTTTTCCAATGGCATTACGCAATGTGCAAAAATATATAATTTTTCAGAAAAGAAGGATAAATCTACATCCTCGCTGATACGTTAGACCAGCTAGAAGAGAACAATGGACAGCGAGTATTGTGCAATACCCTACCATTTCATTGGATTCTATCGGATTTCAGATTTGACGAAATGAAGATTGCTTCAAAAATGCATTCTACTCACTTTCCACTCCACTCACTTTTCACCTGGACAGAATTGAATAAGCAAGTCAAGTCTTTTGTGAAGCTGTTCTCCGTCCGCATATATATCCCCATGTCCGCAGAGTGCTCTCCCAAATCTCCCAGTCCCACAAGCAATATTACAGTAAATAGTTTTGTATTGTTGTAGTTGTATTTGGCGCAAAAATGCATGTTTTCCTCCAGTCTTACCGAATTTACAATACATATTTTTTTAGGTGAGCACAAAATAAACGTGCATAAGATGGAATGGGAATGGAATCGTATCCTATCGCGG
>JAHZNI010000817.1:0-12759 GCA_027744415.1 Seira ritae
TTGCGAGCTATTTATGAAGCCTTCAATCTTTTCCGAGTAAAAAAGGTGGCAGTTGCATACGATGGGATACTGTGCCTTGAAAGGAAAAGTTTCGCGTCTGTTTCGGATGGTTTGGATGATATGATACTGAACTAACAATGCCTGGATATAAGGCTTCCTTTGATAAAAAAAATGACTGCATTATAAATCAAACGTTTTCATTGCATCTTTCATTACCATGTAGAGAAATCAGAAGCCACACAAGTTCCAGCTACATTTGCTACATACATAATATACATGTTTTGCGCATAATATGCATATTATGTATATGTATACGTCGCAGTTTAGCTTTTGTTGTTTATTGTGATCAATCCTAAAGGTAAAAGAAACTACTGCAGCATTCTAAATGAAATATCATGTTTCATGGACAAATGTCTTTTAGAATCAGAATTGATTCTCATGTTTTGACCTGTGTTGTCCGTCTGTCTGTCTGTCGCTGAACACGATATCTCTCGATGGAAACAAGAGATTGAGCTGACATTTGGGCCTTTTGTACGAACCCTATTGGATTTCAATGCAAATCTACTCCGCAACTGAAAATTTACGCACAAAAATGGCCATAAATATTTGAAAGAATATGATATGACGCTAAATTTAAGCAAACATGTTGCCATAACAACCGAAGATTATTTGCGAAAATTTTCAGCTGAATATAGTTGGACGGAATAATGAACTTCCTAATCAATTTGTTCTATTATATAAACTTTCCATTTCAAGTTGTCAGTCTTTGTTTTGTTGTCCAATTAATCAATTCTGATTCTTCCAAAGTTGCCGCCGTAGGTTTTTTTCTTTTGAAGGTAACAAGATTCATTTCAAAAGAATTTTAAATACTAGAGCAAAAAAATCAATTCGACAACTATTTCAACTGCAAATTTAAATCCTGTTTTGCTTGTTTCCTCTTTTCTATAAGCTGAGTATTTGCAAAGTGAAGAGTTATTGTCCCCTGACTGAATTGTGATTGGCCTATTTCACTCGATTACACCAGGAGGGATGATGGTTTCTCAATTCCAAATCTTGTCTCTAGCCATATAAATAAGCTTCCCCTATACACGCTCAGAAAACTGTCGTAGTGTCATATGATGACTAGCTAGCCAAACTTACACAACAAAAGATCCGAGTCTACACCCTGAAGACGCTTCTCGAAAGGAAAAAAATACCTTTACAAAGTGCGCTTCATTTCTTTCTTGGAAAGAATATAAGAATTTTCTAGTTATTGCGATTCCAATTTTACAATAGAATAACAAACGCCACGAGAGTATCTGGCAGCAGTAGCAGCGAAAAAAATATGCCTACTTGCCCTAATGTCCTCGTACTTTTTTCGCGAGGTTTATTACCTCACCTCAGAAGTAACTTCTTTAGCTGGTAGGTAGTCTATTTAACTCAATTTTTTAGCAGCGGTGGTTGTACGTTGTACATGAAAAGCAAATTTAAGTTTTCCGAAACAAATACTTTAGAGGTCATTTGCTTTTTTATTTAAAAGTTTAATGCCAGCACAAGGGGAGACTTTTCTTGGAATAGGAAATGAGAATGAGACGGGGACAAGAAAGAGAGTGCAAAGATGGTGCTGAGCTGGGACGGACCGACGACCGACCCTGTCGCACCAAAAACAAAGATTTATAGGACAATGTTATGATTACACATGCAACAAAACCAAGCTGCTTTCAGTTTAATCAAGTAAAAGTAAGCTTCTTTATGTTCGTGCAGGAAGGAAACCCAAGACAAACAAAGATTTATAGGACAATGTTATGATTACACATGCAACAAAACCAAGCTGCTTTCAGTTTAATCAAGTAAAAGTAAGCTTCTTTATGTTCGTGCAGGAAGGAAACCCGAGACAGAGACAGTTCTGTCTCCAGTTCCTTACCTAGATGTTTCCAATTATTGGGAAATAATGAGATAATTCGGTGAGGAATTAATGTAGGAGGATGAGTATTGGAGAGAAGCTCGAAAAGGCAGGAAGGATTTACAAGTCCTCATTTACGTCAATGAAATTCGCTCATTGTCATTGCATTAATGCACGCTTACTTACTGTAATAATGGCAAAAAACCTTTCCTTTTCTCCTTAGCACTTTACATGTCGAGTGGTATTTAACTCAAATTGTTGCCAAAATTGATAGGAATGTACATATTAGAGGGACTTACTAAATATATTATGTGATTCTAAAAGACATGGACAAATACTTAATATTGCTCCTCTGTTTTCTGTACTAAAAGTACATATTATTCTCCATTCCATTTTGTCACCCACTACAACATAGACCCAGCATTACAGCCGGAAACCAAAAGGTCCTGTAGGAAATACCACGGATTCTGTAGGTGGACAAACTGCTAAAGAATACTTGGAATGAAAATGGCAGCAAGAAACAAATCTTTGTTGTAGTAGTTAATGTAGTTTTGCCTTTGTCTTGCCAAATGAATTCTTTTGCGGAAGTGCAGCCAGGTCTAAAATATGGGATTATGAGAGGACATTGAACATAAAACAAACTCAAAGTGCAAGTGATCATTACTTCCATTTATATTTCACATAAATAGAGAAGAAAACGAGTGGATAGCTGAAAATTGCGTCTTTAACGTTCATTTTGTAAAGTGGAAAAAACTGAAAAGAGAAAGAGGCAGGGTTATTGGATTGGATGCACTTATGAACACAACTGATCCTGTGAAATATTACAATCTCTTATGTTGAGGGGGGAAAACTCAAGTACGTTGCTCCTGGAAAGTATTTTTTTGTGACAAAAATCACATAAATGTAGTGATGATGCAGAAAATTGCAGTTCGTTGCAGCCCATGTAATTTCTGGTATGGTGGAGTGGAGCGTTTGTCCCTAAATTAGTGCATCAAAAGAGCAAGAAGATATCTGTGCCTACTAAGAACTAACTAACCTCCTAATTCCGAATTAAAATAAAGAAGACTCGAGTGGAACCTACAGACGAAAGTGGTGGTCCAGTGAAATCACAATAGTCTTTAAATTCTCATTTTCCAGTATAATGACTCCCTTCCAACCCCTTGGTTAGAAGTACTTCATTATACTCATGCATTACCTCAAGTTCTTCGCTCTTCTCTGAGGCGAAACAGCAAGAAGAGATGCTGCTGTGATAAATAGTGAAGAAGTCAATGCATGCTGATAATGAATGGATCGGTTCTCTCAGTTCTGTAAAATGCTCTCAAATTGAACGTTTACAGAAGAATAAAGGAATAATAAAAAACCAACAACCAACTGCTAAAATTGGTTTTTGCCATTTCCTACTTATTTCAGTACAACAGCTTTGTTGGCCATTTAAAGGCGCCATTTGCAATTTAGGTATTGTGATTGCATTGTACTCACATTATTCACGGAGTAACAAGAACGACTCAGAAACCGAGTCTCGCTCTCGAGGAACCACGAAATACTTATGGAGATGCAAACTGCGTGAAAATGTTATTCTGTAGTTGACAATAATAACTTCATTACGATAATTCCCATCTCATGGTCTACTGTTTTTAAACAATTGGAAAGTGATTTTGCAAAAAAAAAACTAATGCTGTTTCAGCAGTTCAAAATGCAGATCGGGTTCAAAATGCAAATTCATGGGTGTTTGGACAAGACAAAGTTGTATCTATGCTACTGATGTTCCATTCTGCCAGGGAAAAGGCATAGAGCAGAGGATATTTAATGTAAAAGGGTAAAAGAACTTTGAAACAAAATGTATGTAGTTAAAATTGGAGATGAATGTAATTATTATTTGCATCCCTATTCAATTCATTCAATAATGGATACATCTTTCGGAGAAAATTCCAATTCATTCCACAGAAGGTGAAAATGAGTGTGACTGGGGCTCTAGCGAAATGACATTAGGCAAGGCAGAATGACAGTGGAACAAATTAGAATTTTGTCTTTCAGAAGAGAAATCAATACAATGCCTCAATGAAGAGTCAACGCATGGAAGAAAGAGAAGATCAAAAGCACGCTTTAGTGCAAGGACATACCATACAAAGCTCTACAGAACCAGAACTAACAATTTCAGAATTGGGACGTGAATAAGTATGCCTAAATACTTTTTCGGAATGAGATATTTGAAATGAAATCGTGCTTGCATTTACGTGAGCACATCGCATCGCATCACAGAACTTGATTAATACTATACCTATCCCTATCACATCAGACATTTGTTGCGTTCACTGCACTCATTCTTTTCCCGATTCCAGAGAAAGAAAAAATTATAAAACATGCATTGCATTTATGTTCATAGTTCATATGCATTGCAATGGAATGGAGAACCAGACAATGCAATATGGTAGGAGGGCCCTCGGTTTAAAAGTTTTTTGCTTACCCAAGCGTAATTTAATAATAATATGATCTTTTTATTATAATATTCTTCTTGTATCTTCGTTCCGTGTGAAACCTTTTCCTACTTCTACAATAGTGGTGGTGGGCGGCTAACAAAAGCGAGAGTCAACACACATTATAATCTCCAAATTCCAAATGCCAACTGTTTTCATGTCAATAAAATGAATGGGGAAAGGGTAACTAAAAGGGAAGCGAAAAAATTTTCCAGGCACCATAAGATGGGGAATGAGTGCGTACGTGAGACTTGCAGCAAAACTTTGACTTGACTTGCAATTTTGACTTGACGACCACACGAGCAAAACTATTTCCTGTTATTTTCCCTGCACCCTACAAGAATGTGTTAGCTCAGCTCATAGCAGTAGTTTGAATGGTCCATTCATTTCCTGAATATTTTATGTATATTTTACACTTGACCGTGCAAAATTGCAAATTATACTTTTTCAAGAATTCGAAACTTACCACAGAGGCCATCTGAGTCGTCATCAGTATCACGTGGGAGATACAAAGATCTTTGCTTGCAAACTTTCAAAAAATGTGCAAATGATAAAATTACTAATTTTATCTAATCTTGGACAAGAAAACTTGCTTCCTGGAGTAACGAAGATAAATGCAGAAGAATCTACACTACTTCACTTCATAATACCCCTCAGTACTATTCCGCGTTTCTTCATTCAAATGTTCATAATTATAAAGCACAGATATGAAAGCAACAAGACTAAGAAGATCCGAGAAAAATACCACACTATTTTTTATTATTATTACTGTATTATCGTTTCACTTACGTAATACTCCTTCATAAATAACTTTTTATTATTATCCCATCTCAATCTCATATTACGCGTCCTCCTCAAATTTCTATTTTATTGCCTCTTTGTCCCATGAGATAAGCACTAGAAGCACTACTACGCTTTTACATATTCTTTGCGAAATTGAATATAGAAGTGAAGTGCCAGCAATACAACTGGGATGACAAATTAAAAACCTCTACAAAATAAATTGTCTTGGCTCTGAGATAGTTTTAGGGTCTATCTAAATTTGTCTATTTATGTCGCATGTAATATCTACTTAACTAGATCGAAACACTTCAGTTTTGAGCATATAATAGTACATAATCTCAATTACAAAATAGCAATATATTATAAACCGCTAGGGTAAGCTGAAAGAGGTTGGCAATAAGCTAAACAGCTCAGCACATTACCAGCTCATATCATTGCTTTTAGACAGGATCGTAAACTGATCAAAGTTCAATAGAAAGTTTCAAACTATTTTTATAAATCTAACTTTAACGGAAGTTTAATCTAAGACGAAATTTATACATAATGAAATAAATTTCGGAAGGAATTTAAAGCAATTCAAGTTGTTTTTTTCTGATGAACAATTTTAAGCAGTTCCAAATTCGCACCATGAAAAAAATAACATGATCATTAAAAAAGAAAGAAGCGCAGCATAATAGCATGTCTAAGTATTACGCGAGTATCTAAGTATTTTCGTTAGTTAAATTAGGAAACGTCACATTAGAACTCAATCTAATAATGCCAAAAAATAAACTTTTGTTGTCAGTCTTGATTCAACGTTCCGCTTATTATTTCTCAAGAAAATTTGACAAAAATTAGAGAAGACTGGGGGAGCTCCTGCTACCTACACGCAACGACTCCTTGCTGGGTTTGAAACAAACCGGATAAATATTTCATGTCATGCCATGCATGCTGAATGCCGAATAGGAGCCACTTGCACTTCATTTTCCAGCATTTAAGGGTACTGAAAAGCATAAAAATCTTTTTAAACACTGTTGTGAACGACTTGGAACAAAATAACACAATTTATGCATCATCCTCATCATGTTATCATTGTTCCTTTTTGGTAGTAGTAAAACATAAAACGTCAAGTGCGCACACACGAAACTGTCAAGACTGTCACTTTGAATTTCAGTTAATATGACAAGAATTTGTGATGCAATGTTCCCATCTTATCACATCACAACAAGCAACCAAGCAAGTGCCACGCAATATGGAAACGGGAACAAAAGACAACAAAGAAGGTGAATCGTGCATTCCATCAAATCATGAAGTGTATGAATTCACTAGAGTTCATTTTTTCTAAATAAATATGTACATTTCTAAAAACAGCTTGAATGTTCCAAAAATGATAAAATACACGAAAGGTAATAGTTAGTAATGTGCACTTACGCATTCACAATTTTAACAAATGTCACACTCCAACGAAATGAAGAAGCAGCAGACCCCGAACGAGAGCATTGCACTTTTTACGAATAAAAAAATCAAAACAATACAAAATGTGCGTGTTTCATTAATATTTTTAAACTAATGGACACAGTCGGAAATAAGTTTTTTTTATGTCAGTTGTCAAAATATGTACCACCCACTAAGAAACCTCGGCAATTCGCAAACTCAATTTGAAAGGAGGAAATGACAAAGCGTAATAAAATATTTGTAAAGACACGTTATTGTGTTTCGTCTCCTCTTGTCTTCAATCAATAATCATTTAACACCAAATTAAAACACCGAACAAACGGCCACGACCGAACTTAGCAATTTCTACATAAAATTAATTAACTTGAAGCATTTTGTTTACAACAGAACAGAATCCAATGCCTACCTAATCACGAGTAGGTGTCTTCTTCCCACAGCGGTTATATGCTTGACTTGTCAAGTTCATGGGGTGACTTGAAAGCAACTTTCGGCCTACCTGCTATTACCTACGCAGTCATGTTTTGCCGGTAGCAAAATACTTAATTAATGAGATCATAAAAGAATTCGGTAAACGTTATTTCTTAATTCCACAACAAAACAAAATGATTATTTCAAAAAGAAGAGCACAAGGATCCCTTTTGATATGGCTATCTTTGTTCCATTATTCATAAAATAAAACATGACCAAAAGAACGGCTTTTCGAAAGATGACTGACTTGACTAGCCCCAGACTGGAAACTACCTAGGATTTATTTTTGGCACGACGACTAGCCGCTAGCCACCAACTCTCCCACCTTCCCATAATTCAATGCACTCTCGTCATCACGTCAAATATGAAAACAAAGACTACCTGTTCCCCTTTGAAGCTGCATTGTACTGCATCCAACAATTATTATTATTATCATTTTTTGAATCGACAACAATAATAGGTACGCGGGACGTAAAAGGGTTTTTCGTCTCGTCCAAGTTCATTTTCACATTTCAGCAGAAACTGCAACTCTAGCGAATCCTGTGGTGCAGCATGAATTTAGATAAATGACGATTGGCATGGATCGGATAGGACGAGGAGTGCAAAAACCTGTTCTTCTGAGGCCAGAAAAATTTCTTTTTAATATTTTCGAATTTGCGAGTTTTTTATTCGCCAGACGAAAGAGACGAGTGGATGCGGTTTGTGTAGTCCTATCATATCTTAACTCTAAACGATATGATACTATTTAAAAACAATGCTACGCTTCTAAAAATTCACCACATAAAACAAAACAAACACGAGAGATTTGTGTAGCACGCAGTGCAGTTCTCTTGAGTGAATAAAATTTACCCAAAAATCCTGGAAGTGGATGGATGGATGGATGAAATGAGAGGAAAGATACGATATTAAACATGATGCATGCTGAGAACGAGAACATAACATCCGCGAGCATAAAAATACAGAAAAATATAAAATAGTGCAATCCAGCAAAAAAAAATTGTATCTCTGACGGACAAAACCACAACACTTTAAAAAAAAATTCAATTTTTTTTACCTCCATATCTTCAATTGCTGCAGATACGAAAAGATAAGCAAGGAGCGTGGTATGGTGATACGAGCTACAGACATGTCGTAATTATGAAGCTACTCGGCTTTGATTACTTTGTGCTATAACCTCAAAGCCAAATCCAGAAAAAAGAGTGTTCTTTAGTTCTCAGGTTATGGTTCAGTCACCAAGTGGGATTATGATTGGGAATTAGAAGCGTGAAATGTCTAAAAACGTCCCAGCTTTTTTTCTAGACTACCTCTTAAGCCAAAACACGAGGAAGATTTTTTAAAAAATGATTTCAAGTTTTGGATCTGATCTGATCTTACATGATCATGATGGCTTCGCTAATATTATTATTATTGGATTGGTTTGGCATTGGCTGAAATTTTTGTGGTAGGTACGGGAAATGTTATTGGGATTGGGCGAGTACTACGTGACAAACGTTGTAACTTACATAACTGCTTGCAGTCAAGTACACATGTACATTATTACACCAGACCAGATATCGGTATCGCTCACTCACGGTTCGTGTTTGGCACTGTAGTAGGGTAATTTGTAATGGTAATATAATGACAATAAAACTTTGCACATTTTCAAGGAAATAATAAAAATATTTAACAGGATTTAAAGATGAGAAATGTCTGGCTGTCCTGACCTGCCCTATCCTCTTTTATGGAACTGACTCAGAAAAAAACTCCTACTTGAAAGTCACAATTTTCTTCTACTTTCCTATTGCGATCGCAAGACCGATTTCAACTGAATAAAAAACCATCATAATCCCAGATCCTCCTTTATTTTTTTACACCATCATTATTCGCTTTCCTCCAAACATATTTTTTATATAAAATAAAAAAACCATGTTCATCGACACCGTCACTGAATCATTATCATTATCACTGTGCCGGTACTGTGTAGCATATAATGTTAAGGAGGAAACCACAAACTGCTTACTTACATCCCATTGCGGTTTCTCGATTAAATCTGTGAAAAAAATGCAGCGGAAAAAGGTGTGAGTGTGAATGCATTGCATTGCATCGTAAAAATTGCACCTCTTCATCGAAGCAACCATATTAAGCATGCACTAATAGACTAGGCTCAGTCTGATTCCTTGTCTTACGATTAGAAATAAGAATACATACATACTTGTTATTCATTACTGTAGTATCACGTACGGTTTGAAAATATTTTCTCCGCTTTAGTAATTTTTTTAAGTGGGAGCTAGTCTATTTGCTTTGCACAGACAAGGTGAGTATATATATGTAGTTGTATTGAATTGAGTATGTAGTTACATTAATATACTTGTTAGAAAAAGTATTGCGGGATTGCATACATATAAAAAGCAGCATGTGCACCCATAATGTTTCATACCTGATAAATTGCCAATTTTCGCAAATTAATACAATCATGTCATGAACAGCATGCAAACGATGTACGATGCTATAAAAATGTGAATTATAGGAACGACCACAGGGAATTCAACGACCTGTGAGCCTACATGATCTACGTGACGACTGGACTTGGACTGACGATGAGTCTCATGTTGCCCATCGAATTCTGTCAACATTAAAACCTTCCAAAAACAATTAAAAGTACGTACTATTTTCCCTTCTCTTTATATGACTTTTATAATACCATCTCATTCTACCCAAATGACATTATCTACCGCAATAGATTTAATTGATGGACTGACATAAATTTAAAGGTTGTATATTACTCCAAATGACTATGATTGATTGAAGCAAGAACTATAATGTTAGCAATAGCAATGCATTATCGTCCTTGTTTGATTAAGGCCCAGAAATGGTTTTAGTATTTTTTCTGGTTATCCAACACAAGCTAGGAATTCGCAGAAAAATTCGCAGTAAAAAACTTGGTACAACGTTCAAAGAAATTGAGTTGTAAATTTTGTTGAACAAGTAAGGTATTGCTTCTGTTGTTCAATTCAATCCATTCATATTTCTTCATAATTTAAGCGTTAGTTCTAATCCCTCTACGAAAGGAAGTGAATGCGATATAAAGAGAATTAAAAAAAAACACTTGTACCGGATGAAATTAAAATTCTTGAAGGTAATTTTATGGAAGCTCGGTTAATCCGATGATAACCCCTACCTGCTCGTTCACGCATCATAGATGTTCGCTTTTTGACTAGGTATTCTCCAAGATTTCATTTTGAGCTCAAGTAGTGATTTCGCTTCGCATAATTTATTTTCTACGAGACCATAGTTGAACAGTAGTAGTCTAATAAGACATCACCTGATGACACAATTAATCATAGACCAGATTCGCTTATAATATCTTAATCTTACGTATTCAATAATCAACGAATTCGCCAGGTAATCAATTTTACTAATTATGCTTGCTCTTGTTCTGAACTTCAGTATTTTTCATTCCCAAGCTTAACGAATAATAATGGCTGTGATCATGAACAAAAATTGCAAAAGTGGTCCATTGATTTACCAAGTTGCCCAATAGACATTTGATCTTAATTCATAATATATAATGAATTGTCTTAAACCAAGACAAAATTGAAATCTAGAGAACTTAATATTGAGGCATAACCTTAAACCAGGGTCAGAGTTACCGTAATGATTGGTAAGAGCTTTGCACGTGTCAAAGTTACTGAATTTAAATAATAGGTCCACTAACTAGCTTAATCCGGCAAACTCCTAAGTCTGAAGTTAACATTACATGCTACACATAAGCTGTACTTTTCTTATCAAACAGAAACAGAAATACATGCATACAAAATGAGATCAAAAAGGAACAATTTTCAAGCCACATGTAGGCACTCAAGGTGTAAGTTGTAAGTAAAATTGCACGCAAAATGCATACAGACACAAGATACAGCTTTGGGGATGCTAATACACAGGTTTGCATGCATAATAATGCTCATGCTCAACCTTTGCTTTATTTCTTAAAAGGACACGGATAGTGATAAAGCGATAAAAGCCTAGCATTATATTCTAGCCTTTCTTTGCCCAGTTATCAATAATTGGACTTGGATTTACCCACTTGGATGCACGCCGCAAAACTAGCAAGTGTCATTAAATTACATGGTTTTTTAATCTAATTTCACATAATTGCCTAAGTAAGAATTCAAAGTCGGAGACGTATCCGGTTGCCCCCTCTGCAGATATTTCGCTACATGAAGCGTGCCAAGCTACAGCTTCGCGATTTCAGGATGTTCACTCACGAATATGAGTCGTAGTTCATGCTAAATATGATATGACTTAGAGATTTGCAGCAAATAGATACCTAATTGAGTTTATCTTTTGTCTGCATCTTTGGAGGTATTTCTTTCAACCTTAACCTTTGATACTTTCTCCGTCTGACTTTAAGCGCACAATAATTCACAAATGACATCGAATTCATTGAATTTGAAAACCTTTAAATTTGTTGCCAGTTCTGCAAGTTTTGCTTGGAACTCATCTCTGTTTCTGTTTTTTTTTGTAATTCGCTATTAAGTGTAAGAATTATGAGACTGAATATGCTTTTAAAAATGTTAATATCCTATATCACTGTCAATTTACTTTGAAGAATGTGATCGGGGAAGGCGTAAAGAGAATGTTTTATTGTCCAACAAAGTTGAACGTGTTTTCTCTGGAGACTTTTCTCTTTCACTTTTAGTTGCTCGCTACCTAATGCAAGTATGTACCTATTTGTCTTGCTGCATCAGCACCAACTGTGGTCAGAAAGAAAATGATAAAGTCGAGAAACTCACAACCCGCGACCATTTTTTTTATTTAAATGGAATTGTTGAACTGCATATACATTTTCATGCACATTTTTCACTCTGAACAAAACTCGGTAGAACTTGAAGTTAAAAGGAAAAAGAGGAGGTCTGAACCCAGATTTTACAGTCAAAACGCTATAATAAGATTTTGTCAAGAAAGTTCCAAAGTTTCTCTTCGTCTTATCGATAAGAACTCTGACTTCACAAGTCATCTCTGAAGTTACTTTTAAATTCAAAATTTCTCAGAATTTCTTACAAGTACTTGAATGGAATTGGTTTATCCCGGCTAAAGCCAGACTGATTGGGAGCTTGAGCCCAAAAAACCAGCAAAACATCCACCGACTTGACGCAAGAAGGTGACAATGTCCTTTGTTGTTGCCTCTAGAACTACATATAGAGATGGTGATGAAGAAAGGAAGTGTCAGATGATTTTTTTTCTTTTGAATCCCTTTCTATCAAAATCTCAATGAAGAGAAGTTTCTCGCTGTTTACAGAGATGCTGAATCAAGTTGATTATGTTTACTCTCTCTAAAGTCTTCACCTCCTTTTCCCTTGCAAAACATGGATGCAGCAATAATATTACGGTTGCGATTACGTGATATAAGGGTGATAGAATGATGAAAGAGACAAGAAGAAATTGTTTTATTTTGTCAGTGCATTGTTGGAGGAAAAAGTTTGCCTGCCTTATCTTTACATCTTTGAAATTTTCTTTAAACTTTGCACTTTTTCCAGCCCAAGGGAAGAGAATGAAAGTAGTTTAGTTTAGGCCCTGCCTAGCAATGATGATGTTTCTGTTTGCATTTGAAAATGTTTGACTTTACCCGATTATTATTCTGCACTGACAGCCTAACAATAAATACCAAGAAACTTGTCTTATACATATTATATGCATAGGAAAGTGCAGTTTTCACCCTGTAAGGTAAGTGCAGTTATGTAT
>JAHZNI010000818.1:0-19102 GCA_027744415.1 Seira ritae
AATAGACGAAAGCCTGTTCACCCAATGAATCAATTGCATGCATCTGTAGTTCAGTCATGATTCGGTAGTACACACGTTAGGACAAGGGACATGATGTAGTACACACCTTAGGACGGTACCAATAAAATAATTGTCTCGAAGCAATACATAGTAATAAAGTTAGTGTGTTTGGAAAGAAAAAAAACGCACCTACTACTAAAGCCGAGCCAAGTCGGTGAGGAGTAAGGAGGCAGAAATGCAGGTGCAGAGAAATAACAGATACGAAGGCTAGGCATAAGCATAGACATAGAGTACCAGTCAGAGTCGTGAGGACATGTTCTGACAATTTGACAATAATTTTTACTTTGAAAAAAAGTCCACTCTTCTTCTTCTTTAAAAATTTTCCCCAAACTAAGAGAAGAGGAGATAGGTGTAGTGTAGGCTGAAAAGTTGAAGGGAGGCACTCGGCATGGGACATTTTTTTCTCTCCTCCTGTATTATTTAGCTTACATCAGAATTCTCAACACGACTCGAAAAATGGATTATAATTACTAGGATGAAATTTTAAAAAAGCACAAACAATAAAGCATGAGGCATCATATCATCATCCATCCTCTTCGAGCCAAAACAAAAATGTAAACCAAAGTTGATAGACCACGAGAGTCTTAAAGGATGAATTTCTGTAAAAGTTGAATCTATTGTTTTGTCAAGACATGTAGTAATGTGATTATAACAGTAAGTCAGACATGATTCTGTCAAAGAACATAGAATTATGTGAGCCTGACCCGGGGAATACAATGATAATAGATAGACACACGGACATGGGCAGTTAGTTGCAAGTTGCATAAAAGTAGAATGATATTGTGATGCGATGATGATATGATGACTCAGGGATTAGCTCATGAGGAGAAGAGGATTTTTTGCGAACTTTCAAAAAAAGTACTAAAAAGCATGTTGAGGTTGATGTTGCCACTTAGCCAATTCAATTAGTCATGAATAATTAGTAACTTTTCTCTCTTGGCAGAGCTTCCAGTTCATCCTGGTTTGGTTTGGCTTAGGACATTAGACCCCTTCAAATATTTGAAGATAAAGAACTACACGGAAGTAACACAGAGATTTAAATTTCTCGCTTCCGACAAACAATTTGGCTAATTTAAGTACCCCGCAAAGTAGTTAGTATTGCTTAAAATTAGTATTCGCCAAAGTATGATGCAAATTCAATAATTATGCATTCATTGAAACTTTCTTGCATAACAAAAAGTTCTGCCATTTCAGAATATTTCCAATAAGTATGTACTACATCATGGGACGATGATGATTAATATGATGGCATGCCATGTAGGTATGCGTGTAAATAACAATGCCTAATTATGTGCATCCTTTTTGGCGAGCCCTTTCAAAATATGAAATGCATTGCATGACCTAAACTAAAATTCATTCAAGCCATGCAAGCAATAGGTATGTAGCTACTTTACAATCTGTGAACAGTAAACTAAAACGCTTTGCTCACCTACGTAATTTTATATTTTCACTTTCATTCATCTATAAATAGAAGAAAAAAACCAATGACACGTAAAGACATCAAAAACAGGAGCTTAGAGTTTAGAGGCTGATGCTGATACATTAAAGATTGAATGGGATCAATACCTTTCACGAATCGAATCGAATGCTTCAGGTGAAATCCTTCATACCTTTCAAGAGACAAGACAAGACCGCGCGGTAGGTAGCTTCCGTCTTCTTCGCTGTATCGTAATCTTGTACGTTCGGTTCAGCACAATATGTACTTACTCTGCGAGGAGCTTTCGAAATCGAAACTTGAAAAGAGCCTTAATACCTTTATGAAAAGCTCCTTTTTCATATCATCATTTCATATCGCATCACATCATTCATAGCCGAGCCTATCTTCCATTTTTGTGGATCGAAAAGTTAAGTACATACATTATACATACATACATAGATGCTCATACATTATATCGTCTTCCGAAAGTCTTCTTCCTTCCTCTCTGATGTAAGTAAAGCAAATCCAATTGCCAAGCCAAAGCCAGACGGATGATCATAATATCATATCAGAATGGTCAGAATCTGAACTTTGGCAAGGCAAGAGAAGATCCTGTTTTTCTGCTCTCTCTCTTCTCTTCTGCGTTCTGCCTCACCTTCCAAAATTCGAAATTATAAGAGCAAAATACTAGCATAGCAGCCGAGCCGGCTCTTCTTCAATCGAATCGATGATGAATTTTTGAAACTCACTTGAAATCTCTAGGCATTCATATTCATTCAACCCTCCTCAAGCCTCTCTCTCTCTCTTCTCACTCCTCTTGCGTTATGAACGGAATGAGAGAATATTAATGATTCAAGTTTTTTCCTGAAGAAAGGAAGGAACTCGCATTCACATGCATCATATTACAATTTTTTTCTGCATAGTTTAACATGAATGTCCGGCTTCCTCTTCGTTTCAAAAAGCCGCTTGTCAAGGTAGGTATGGTATGATAGGATGTGAACAGGAACAATAACAGACTCAGTTTAATGATATGATGAGGATTGCTTTACAATAGACTTGGATTGGACGAAGAACGTAATGGTCAGTTCTCAGTTCTTACCTGAAAAAATATTAATTTTTGAAGTGCATTGCAGCGAATATGACAAGACAAAAGCCAAGCCAAGCCAAGCCAGTGCACTGCACTGCACTGACTGAACTGCACTATCCCATACTCCTACTGCCTCATATTCACTTTTTTTTTGTTTTATGAAAATGGGGTCTACGAAAGAGTAAGTGAAAGCTGGTTTGGTAGGAACATCAGTATTTTTTGAAGATCACAAAAAAATGTCAGAAAATTCTCCTACAACTACAACGATGCATTTTATTCTCCCGAGACTGAGGTAAATATGCATACCTCCTCCTTTTCTCACTGTCATCATTAAGATTTTTATGTTGCATTCTTTTAAGTACAGAACCTAAATTATTTTTTTTCTTCGACGTTAGATATTTTATTGTAGATATTTTATGCCAGACTTGCTTAATGCCAGACCAATTCTTTGGTAAATCTCACCCAGCAGGGGTGGTGCATGAAATTGAAGATTTAAACATTTCTAGCTTCTACACTTAAGAAATTTATGATTTTTTAAGATTCTGTTACATCTAAATTGTAGATATTTTATGCCAGACTTGCTTAATGCCAGACCAATTCTTTGGTAAATCTCGCCCAGCAGGGGTGGTGCATGAAATCGAAGATTTAAACATTTCTAGCTTCTACACTTAAGAAATTTATGATTTTTTAAGATTCTGTTACATCTACACAATCTGTCACTCTCAAAATTATTATAGCTGTGATGAAAAAACAAACAAGAGATTGCTTCTAAGATTCCATCACTTCGTCTCCTCCGTCATACTTGACCAGATTTAGTTGACGAGACATTTTCGATTGACGGATAGAGGTCAATCAAATAAATCACGGCAATTTTTTAATGTCGAAATCACTTTTTTTTAAATAAATACTAAATCAAAGTATTGCATTAATGACATGATGTCAGTTCAGCTAAGTAAATAAATACACATGTGGGTACTTAAAATAATGCATCAATCAAGCAAATTAGGCGGTTACAAAGTTTAATTCGATGTAATGTCATGATGACGGTGTCTTCGCTATTCCTTATGCTCGTTCGTAGTTCGTGTTCGTTCGTGCCCATTTTTCTTATTCTTATCGACAGATAAGCTCAAAACAATGGAAGAAAATGCATTTCATACGTAGAGCGTCAGCTTCAAAAGGAAAAATATAAGTATATTGTTGATGTATCCATAAACATAAACTGCACTTATCTGCATGGCTCATTCAGGTGACTAGTGACTGCACTAATCGACTACCTATTCATCTAATGAACGTGTCACTTTCTTGTTTGTGAATACGAGTGTGCAAAGAATGCAGTTCACGATTGCATTTAATGGTTGTAAGCTTCAGCTCAGCGCATTACCAATTAAGTCTATATATTTTTTTTAAAAATTTCGTAGTCGTGTTCAGACTAATGCGGGGAGATAGGCAAGGAATTTTTTAAGAGATGCCAATGCCAATATACATAAACATAAAATACCAAATACCGCTCGGTCAAACGTCGGACTCGACTCAAGTCAATATTTTTCGGAAATAACATCATCCGAAGAAAAAAAGCGGCCTTAATAACATAATAACCAAAGTGCATTTAGTATTTTCTTCTTTGAAACTGAGCCGTCGACCAAAATCATATATACATATTTAAGTATCGCTTTACCCAAAAACGAAAAAGTTAAAAAGCTCTTAAAATTCTGCCTTCATACTTCATTAGGTCTTAAGCAAAGTCCTAATCACAGAAGCAAAATGTGATGTGATGGTGAAACTCATTAGCTCACTTTTTAGCCGAATCCCTTGCCTAAGTTAGAACTGGGCTGGCTCATGCATGTTTCATGTGCAATTGTTGTAGCTTATGTATGTAGGTATTGCAATTGCATGCATTCATTTTTTCTAGAAGAGCTCTACTACTACAGAGCAAAAATTACTAAAGTAGGTAGGTGCGACCAGATACGAAAGTATTTCAATTAGCGGAAGTATTAACTTTAAGAACAGTAGATTCCACTTGACTACTGATGATGATGACAGTGACTAGTGACGATCCTTACTACTTCCCCATTCACAAACTATGCATATAGTTTTTTATTGTTTCATTTTACTCCACTGTGTACGTCTTACTCACTTCCTTGTAACTTATACGTTCGGTCGGTGTGTATGACTGTACGTGTGAGAAAAAATCTTACCTACTTTAAACATGCAAAAATTGATGGTGATGGTGTTCGTTCACTCCTGTAATTATCATGAGGAGTTGAGACTGACAAAACGATTATTGCATGTATGTATGTCTGCCATATGCAATGCAATTGTAGTCTATTTTGAAAAAAATCTATTTTAAATTGAGTTCCGTCCGTTTAGAATTTTTTCTTGTGAACTATTGTCTTCTTGCATTGTCTTTTATTTTGCGTCAACACATGTCATGATTTCAACAATTTATACTTCAATGAAATCGAGCAGGGCTTCAAGGATCGTAGGAGTTGTAAATTGATCGCTTGGAAGGAATATCTAACAAATTATTATATTATATTAAAATTTATGCAAACAATCGATAAATGTTTTGACCCTATTTTGTTTCTTTGTACTTCACAAGTATCATTTTTCATTGATGGACGAAGATGATGATGGAGGAAAATGACAAAATTTGTGAAGGCCGATATGATCTACATTTTTACATAAAATGTAAATCTTTTTTATGATGATCTTCAAGCGACAAGACTGAAACACGCAATAAACAATGAATACATAAAGCTCTAATTTTTATTTAAATTGAGGGCCACACGCAAAATAATTATTGTTTGATTCAATCCACTATCCAAAATCAATTCATTGTAAGGCACCTATTTAAATTGAAGGGTGCGATATTGGCATAAGAGAAGTTTGCACGGATGATATGATGATGATGAGATGAGTGCAAAAAAAGTGAGAAGGGTCATCCAAAGTCAACCATTCATTCTGAATCATTAGCCCTAGCCAAAAGAATGAGCCATTAGAGGATTTTTGTGCGTTACACAACCCGTAAAATGGGAAGCCCTTTCGTGTCTGTGTGACGAGTTTGTAAATTTCTTTCTCGAAAAGAGTAATATCAAGTTGCGTAATAAAAAAGGTCGTTTTTATTGCCTCAGAAATTCTCTAAACAATTTAGGTATTATATTCTCTGGCCAGAGATCATCATAAAAGAAGGTAAAGGGTTACATCAAGACAACTACGCAGACAGGTAAAAGAATGCCGTAAAATAGGAGACAATACATGCGGAGTAGTAGAATATCCCCCAAAGTTTCTTCGCATATCTCACCTCCTGTTCCCATTCCATCACCTTATAAATCCTCTCCATCATAAAAGAGCAGAAGTCCTCTCCCTTTCGTTCAAAAAAGGAGAAATGATTATTATTGCACTTTGCATGGGAGGAGGAGGTTTACATAAAAGCCTATTGGGCTGAATGACAATGTCGGAACCGAAACGAGGCCAGTTGGGTAGGTAGTCGTACCTGTGTATGTGGAATCAACCACCCCCTAAAAATAGAGTCATGTCATATGCAATGAAAAAATTCTCAATGAAAATCGTTCTGGAATAGAAAGTGGAAGTGAGGAAAAAATATTAAAGGGAATGACAATAATTTTTTCTTAAACAAACGACCATTTCACTTTTAGAGGGAGAGTCCTGCCTGCTTATAAAATTTTCTGGGCGTAAATTTGTTCATCGAAAAAATAAAGGATACCTAATTTATTTTATTACATGCTCATCATTCACAGAATCAACATCTTTTTGGCTAACTATCTAACATAAAGAAAAATAATCCAACAGTAGAAATATGATAAATGAATAAAAAGTATTTAAAATTGCACACAATACTACATGGTAATCAATGAAAAAAAACAGAGTCTTCTTCATCTTCTTCTCACTTTCATGCATAATAAAGCTATTACTCATACAGTGTTTAGGGGAGAAAGGTTCATTTATCATCATCAATTCACACATCACCTCAAAAAAGAAATGATACGGTGTGATTATGATTGCAGACGTATTATATATATTTTACTTTGCATTTATTTTGCCATTTGCTTTTGCTACCTTTTTCATATGTACACGCGCACCATCAAAAGATCTTCTCTTGACTTGATATTAATGCTGTGTAGACTGTAGAGTAGAGTGCTTTCATGTATGAAAAAAGAGAAAAGTCGTTGGATCGCCTTTTTTGTGTGCGACAATAAATATATTGCAAGCTAAAGGCAATGACACATTCTCGCGATATTATATTTTGCTCACAAGCCTAAAGCTTGTTATCATACTTAATAAGAGTAAGTTTGAGCACAAGACAAATTTGCATCGGGTGCAGTCGAAAGAAGAAGAAGAAGAAGCGCATGCAAATCAAAATCAGGTAGGATGTAATCTAATGTGTACGTACGCACGCACACACGACAAGAAAATTGATAACAAAAAATGCACAATAATAACATTCGAATCGATTCATTCTGCAGGAGAGTAAACAATTTCAATTTTTCATCCCCCTTTTTGAAACGCATACCATACCGAATACCGACTGAGGCTGAAGAGCTGAAAGATGAAGAAGCGCCATGCAGATTGGACACAGTAAAGTAATCAAATGTTTGCTTCAGGTGGTTTACGTTCCGTTGTCACTTTCTATACGAAAAAAAATCCTTGTGATTTAGATTTAGGATGCTTCTGCTCAAACACGACAACATATAATGTCCACTTTAATATTCATATGATCACTTTAAGGATGATAAATGCAAATGTACAATGTACATAGTATATCAACAAAAAAGATTTTATTTTCTCGCCCAATCCATTTCAAACATACTTTTCCCATTAAAAAGAAGATACTATATTGTTTATTTATCATCGAACATACATACATGCATTTATATTTACTTATGCACGAGCTGAAATGAAGCTCAAGGGGATGGCTCAATAGGACAAGACAAGACTGTTTTGTTTTCTTTATTCGAGAAAAATCAATGAACTTGTGTAGAGATTATTATTATTACAGCATAAATAAAAGGGATGAGAAGAAGAAAGCAAAGCATATTTAAAAAATAAATCACAGAACAAAAATGCCAATAAGTACTGTAGCAAATCATGTTGTTGGATGCATATATACGCATTAAAAATACATTTTTGCTTCCCTCCTCATAATATGCAAAATACAATTGGGAGAAAAAAATTGTTAAACTTGAGTTTCGAGTTTCATTTTCAGTTTTTCTTTTTTTGAGACGTGATTTTGTTCATTGTTTACTTGCAGCAGCACGACTGGTTTATTGTCTGGCTCTCTCGAAATTAATAAATCCTTTCCAATGGCTCTTTACTTGAAGAGGGAGCACACACCTCCAATACTACAATATTGCTTTTTTGTTGATAAAAAGATAATCATAACATGAAATTATTGCAGGGAAAATTAAACATGCTTTACATAAATGAAGAGTCGCCGACTCCTTTGAGAAATTACTCGGTCACAGTCACATTTCACTTATCCCTCCACCACCACCACCACCACCTCAGGCCAGGTCAATTCTGAATAACAACATCACATCTCTGCCTATGGGCGAAGAAGATTTAGTTTCATGTTCATCTTGATCATTCATTCATGCCTGTATGTACCAACACAATGCAAATTTTTTTTCGCAAAATGACCACATATTACTATTCCGCTATACTTGATCGAAGAAAAGAGAAAAGATGTGACGCGTCAGCTTCTTCGATATTAAAGGGGACTGGGAGTGAGTGAGTGCTTTATTGCCACAAATATTGCTTCTTCTCCTTCTCCCATGTCATTAGTTAAGGCTGGGCGAGAAGACAAGGGCCCTCTTCAACAAATTCTTCAACTATTCTGCTATACTTGATCGAAGAAAAGAGAAAAGATGTGACGCGTCAGCTTCTTCGATATTAAAGGGGACTGGGAGTGAATGAGTGCTTTATTGGTACAAATATTGCTTCTTCTCCTTCTCCCATGTCATTAGTTAAGGCTGGGCGAGAAGACAAGGGCCCTCTTCAACAAATTCTTCGAGAGAAAGTCGACCAATCAAAGAATCAAAAAAACGAGAGAGGGCGAGAAGTTTTTAGGTACACATAATCATAATCATGGTCATTAATATTATAATCATAATAATAATTTGAGTCGATGAATGAGTGGAGTACATATGTACATAATATAGTGAATGACTGACTGGCCTAGTCGATTTTTTGCATATATTTTCTGCCTTTTTTATTAAAAATTAAAATGCATTCAAAACTTTATTTTACGGCATAAAATATACAGAAAATACAAACTTGACTCACTCAAGATCAAGAAATACTTTTTAGATCTCTGCAGACAGACACACTTATATTTTTTGCGATTCTAAAGAGCATCGAACACCTTTCTACGTAACACTTGGTCACACTATGCTGCATTGCATGATTTAAACCATGAAAATCTTCAAAAAATATTTTGTTGCCAATTTGCCAGGCTTTCATCAATCCACAATGGAAGGACAGTAGTAAGTATTGATAAGCACATTACACGGAGCATAATGATGATCACAAGCACCGTTATCATCTATTGGATTCGAATTATTTAAAAGCTATTGAAATGGGACCTGACAAACAAACAAATTCATCAAAATAAATAACAAGAGAATCAATTTTGATTTCAACAAAAAAATATTTCTCGCCTTATTTTTTTTCTTCTAACGAGTCCTCTTCACGCACTATTATCGTTCCATTCAAATGAATGCTCTTGAAATATTTGAAGGAATAAAAAAAATTGCGTGCAGAACAGAAGCAAATAATTCGTCTGTCATCAGAAGAATCAATAGAAATATCATCATCATCGTGATCATCATCCATCCATCATATTGGCGAAATTGAGGCAGCATCATTGATCATAGGTAGATATAGTTTTCGAAAACCACGTGTTTACCTTTTAGTAGCTCAACATCACTTCAGCTCAAGTATTGAACTGTGAAACAAGTAAAGTAAGCCAAGCCTTTTCATTTCTTCAGGACTTTGATCCTGGCTGAATGAGATGAGAAACATGCATAACGTCGTCGTCTCTCCTCTGATTGAGCGTAGCAATCATAGTCATTATCCCATTATTGTGTAGACGTAGACTTTAAGCCGAAAATCTTATCAGTAAAATGATTTTTACTTTCATTTGAGAAATAGGTATACACTTATGTAGTTCTGTTGCTGCTGCACGCAATTCGAAATCGCAATTCGCATCATGGAATAGCGAAAGCGAGTTTTAATCCTACGAAATAAATTGGCAAATTGGTATCCGCCTCTGCAATTTTTTGCATTTATGAATGCAAACCTTTTTAAAATCGATAATAGGTATGCTATCTTTTCGTAAGGCTTGGCACACAAACACGATGACATCTCGGTTGAGGAGAGATAAACCATAATATTCCCAAAAATATTATAAAGGTCCCATAAAATCCATATTTTATTGCAGAAAGAATGGCATTTCAACATGAAAAAGTTTCATGTTACAAGGTAACATTTCTGATACTTACTTTTACGAGTCCGCCCCCTTTCCCTTGCAAAATATATATTTTTTGATGTTCCGCGGCGCGGTACATGACAAAAAGGTGTAGTTCGTTCGTCCGATGAACTAGAAAGAGACCCCATTAGCTGAACGCAAACTTAAGGTATTTTAAATCCAGTCATGTCATGAAAAAAATTACGCATAGGCTTCTCATAGCAAAACAAAAACATTAAAAGAAGGTGTAGCATTTAAAGATCATTTGAGTAATAGTGGGAGGTGTAGCCAGTCTAAAAATATTGTCATTATTTTTATGAGGCTGTTCATCATTCAATTCATCCGTCTTCTTAGGTCTGTATTGCATTGCTCATGTTCACTAGTCACTCACATAGAGAGAAACAGCGATTACTCAATCATGATCAGATTTGTCATCATGAATTAAATTTTTTTTCGTGAGACAAGAGGTCCTACTAACATTCTTCAAGAGAAGAAAAATGCAACGGCAACAACTAACAACTGACGATTTGTTATTTTTATCAAGATAGTTAGATACTATTCTCTCTCTAAAGCTTATTAGTTATTCAAAAGAAGATTTATGATGTTTTCTCATGTTTTTGAATTAACATCTGATTGTTAAATATAATTTAATTTACGTAACGCCATTGAAAGGGAGACATGAAAATCGTCAGCTGCTGCCCAATTTTTTCAGGCCCTTCCACTTACATGCCTACTTCGGCACAAATAATTTTTTCAAGGGGATGGATTGGATGCACAAAAATGAAGATGGGACTTGATTATTGCATTATTTTCTGCAATGCGTGCATGCAAAAAAAAATATTTCATGAGAGATGAGGAGGGATAAGAACAAGAAGGAGTATAGGGTATAGGCGTATTTTTTATGCTAAGGTTAGAAAATAACGTTTCCTCCTCTCTTATCTCTCGTGATCGATCAGTGATCAATGCACAGCACATTTATCATCATGAACTTATGAACACTTCATGAAGCAGAGAATACATATATTTTTTTTTCTGTGAAAGCCACCATAAAATACACCTGTAATTACGTTATCATTTCAAATATTTGTGGTGTTATGTGACGCGGTAAAATTATTAGAATGTAATAATGTTCACATACATATTATGTGTGATGTTACATCTTCTTAAAGAAAGGTAATCATAATAATAATTTTTGAATTTTACGTGACGTGACATGACACACTTTTAAACGCTACACTGATATTACATTACCACACATTTTTTTCAACTACCGTGAAATTTTTTGGGGTACCGTACGTACTTACTGACTGAGCCATATTATCTTCTGAAAAAAAATTGATAATTGAATGAGCAGCGCTTCAATGGGACTAGAGGAGGAGGATTATTGATTTTTATAGATTTTAAAATGCAAAGTCTAAGGAGAAAAAAATGAAGAAGTTACATAATCATTTTTGGCATTATTATTATTACTCACTTTAGAGAGGCAAAGGAATAAAATTAAATTGTGAAGGAGATGGTAAGATAATGGCTAGGTAAGTGGTAATGAAAAGGACTTCTTTCAGCCATCGACTACCGACTCTCATGTGTCGTGTCGAAGGGAATCAATTTAAAAGCACAGCAGTAGCAGTGGCAAAAATTAAATGATCATTCAATGACAAAAACTTGCCAAAAAAATTCAGTGCTCATTTTTACCCTGAAATATTGAAATTACTCATTGAGTGAGTTGAAAACGATGATATTTTTCCTTTATGCCTTAATTACTTACCAATGTCGAGTGAAGATCATTTTCAAGTATTTTTTAAAATAAATATTATGGATCCTGAAAGTTCAAAAGGCAATGCCGACTGTATTTTCAGGAATAATTTATAAATATTATTGATGTGACATTTTCGCCATAAAAAGGGATGAAGTGGCTCAAAAAAATGAGCAGTGGTCACTGGTCACACAAATTAAATAAATAAGTGTAGAGTGTAGTATATATGGACTTGACTTTTTGTATCTATAATTTTCAAGAATGAGCTTGACTAGAGTCCGCCAGCCTTTAAGGGATGGTCAACCGGCTCTGTCGCTTTTTTTCTACTTATGTATATTCAATTCATATTGTTTGAGTTAGAGCGACGCGCATATATGATTATTTTGCTTGTTTTGTTACGTTCATCAGGAATGACTTTCATAATGATAAGAATATTGGATTTGCATTGCTCACTGTCGTCACTTCTCCACCACAATAATTTGGATGTGTGTATGTATGTCTGCGCAGGCAGAGAGATAATTAAATTCATCCACTTTTGAGTGTAAATGACCTGCACAGAAGAAGAATGAGAAAAAAGTTTCTAAAGAGCAAAAATTAACAATCTCAGCACAATATACCTACGTACATACATACACACTACATATTTTACAACATTTGAATTCTCCATCTTCATCAAGTTGTTTAAACAAAGAAAAGTGGTCAGAGAGAGAATCTTGTAATTTAAGAGTTGATAAATGAGCCTATTACTTTGAAACAAGGTATGCATTTTCAGTATAGCTCCTGCTTTGCTTTTATTTTTCCTTAAGGCTCGAGAGAAAAAATTGACAAATAATATGAGCTGCTAAATGAATGGGAAGACTCTCCTTTTTAAAAACATGAATGACTATTCCGATCCTTAAGTCCACAAGGAATTTTTTGAGTGTATCTCTTTTGCTTAATCAATTCATGTTGTTGGCTGTTGGCTGCTGGTGCTCTTACGAGAGCTTTCCTTAGTACATATTACGCATACGTATATAATATCATTTTTGGCGATTTCTTTTTTTGTTCATTTCAAAAATGCAGTTCAAGTCTTCTTCTGCATACTGATGAGGATGATGCCATCCGATGGTATGTGATCATGTCCTGATGCCACACTGCTTCATATATTCTATTCATTTTTTTCACCCTGTGAAAAAGGCGAGCCAAAAAAATGGCCATCGAAACGAAAGGGAAATGAAAACCAGCAGGGTTTTATGATCACCGTGTGTCGAGTCGAGTCGAGATGATGTGGTGGATGGAAGATGATGATTCAGAGAGATAGGGAAACAATCAATAGGTCATTTCATTGTTTGTTCACACTAACAGTTTTATGATCACTGTGTGTCGAGTCGAGTCGAGATGATGTGGTGGATGGAAGATGATGATTCAGAGAGATAGGGAAACAATCAATAGGTCATTTCATTGTTTGTTCACACTAACCGAGTTAGACAAAGAGGAATTTCTCATAGATGCAAATGGCGTACATAAAAAAGATCTGCGCCAGAATAGTCAATATCATAATAGTTGTGGCGTGGCCTTGTATGGCCAGGCATGGCATGGCATGCAGGTATGTGTATCGTATTTATAATAGCAATGGATCATTTTTTTTAAATGTCATCATCCAAATCTTTCTCCTCGCCATCAGCAGCAACAGCAGCTTGTTTTGTTTGATAACCACTGAAGCTTTTTGATCCTATTTTACAATGCAAATTTTATGAGAATGAGAGTGAAACTGGTCTCTCCTTATTCAAACGAATTTAATGAGCTTCGACTTTTCTGAGAAGCATGACGTGCACTAGGAGTTTTCGCACATGCAAATATGCATGTAATAACAAAACATTCGCTTTTATTCATTTGCAATATTTTGTTTAGAATATTATACGCAACAGAAATATTTAATCTTAAGGAGTAATTACTTTTTGCTTTTATCTTGCATGTACGATACATGCGGTACGTGTTTCTCAGCTCTAGTCAGTGTGATTGGTTTCGTTAAGTAAGAAAAATATTGCATTGTAAACATTTTGCGATTTGTAATTGCGAATCGAATCTCTTCTCTCTGATCCTCTTTTGCATAATTCCATTTTTCGAACAATGAAGTTCAAGAAAAGGTGAGCCACATCTAATCACTCTACAATTATTTTTACTCATTGCTTTATCAACAATTATGCCATGTGTCAAGCAAAGTCATACACATTTTTTTCGAACAATGAAGTTCAAGAAAAGGTGAGCCACATCTAATCACTCTACAATTATTTTTACTCATTGCTTTATCAACAATTATGCCATGTGTCAAGCAAAGTCATACCATGCCATACCAGACCAGGCCAGGCCAGGGAGGGTATAAATTGGTTGGCGGAGCCCATCATTCATGAATACAATCGCGAGTGTAGATTATAAGGGCATGCTGGCATGCATGACCCCTTGAACCGATACGACAGGATAGGGATAGGACGGAATCAATATAGAAAAAGCGGGGTGCAGTCGCAGCGCAGGTGCGATTAAGATTTCGAAAAATGATTACTTCAATCAAAAAATATGCGTAGTATGCAGATGATGTTATTATCTTTTGGATGTGAACAATTGCTCTTTTTACTTTTACTTGGGATCAAGGGAGGCCAAAGGAGATTCTAGATTGGCGTTGGTATTCTTGGTGGCATGGGAGGTACCTACCTCATTTGAAAATGTTAATGTGATATAATCGACTCTTTTTGAAAACGTTTGCTCCGTATTCGATTCCTGTGCATATGCATCTACAAGAGAATGACAAGGACGTTTCTTTGTAGCAGTCGGAGAAAATGAATAGGTTTGGGTGATGGAATTGACTTGATCAATTTTAGCCCAGCGCCTTCATTTCGTTCATTCATTTTTTCAAGCTGTTGCTTAATTTGGATTTTAAAAATTACTCTGAAATTAAAATATACATATGGAGTATGTTATTATAGGTAGTTAGCCTACCCCGTCGTCGTCAGCCAGCCATTCGACCATGAATCATCGCACCAAGAAATGTTTTTAGATAACCTTTTTGCTAATTCGATTGCGCAAAACAATGCATATTAATTTATTCAACAAGAGACAAGACAAGCAAACGCAAAAACAAAAGCAACCCTTCAAACAAACTTATTCGTTCTTTTCATTGTCCTAGTGCAAGTTCAAATGGGCTGGCTTGACTTGTCTGCTGATCTGACTGATTCTTTTCGATAATTTTAAGGTTCTCTAATAATCAAAGAAATGAATCAATTTTCTGTGAGAGATCTACATACCTAATTACTGACTTATTAGCAAGTCATGTCTGCAAGATCCAATCAATCTCATTCTAAAGATTGTAATCGTGATCGAATAAGTACCGAGAGTTAAGGGCACTTAAGCAGTATCGAAGTATCGAACAGATTATATTTCCAAAAGCCATTTAAAAAATTATCGCCTCTTAAAAAATACGGTGCGGTCAAATGTGAAGATCTATTGCCTGATTGTGCAAATAAAATCATAAAAATTATTATTCTCTATTACTTTTGCCTTTAGGACACCCGTTCAATTTTTCAAATTAAATGAATGAAATACTACGTATCCATCTAAGTACTTAAGGCTTTATCCATCACTCATGATATGATCATGATCATAACTTTAAAGAGTCGTAATGTTGAAACTTCTTGTTAAAATGCACTTCATGAAACTTAAGAACCGACGACTACGACTACACAAAAATATTAAAGCATCAACGGCTACACGAAATTGCCTTCATAAAAGTCCTAATTATTTAAATAGCTCGAAGAGTTCACCAAGAAATATTGCCATTGAATTTCAAATTCATTGGCTTCGGCTCACTTGACTTTTCGCAACGAAATATGATGATGATGGTCTTGATTCTTGATCATGATCATTCATGATACGCTGAATTAGGGTCCTTTATTGCGCTTTGTTTGCGATTCTGATTTCAATAATTTACCTGTGCTGTACCCGTAGACCTTCTTTTGGACTGGGGATTGGCCAGCATAACTAACTATTTTGGTATTGCACATTGCACATCGTATAATCAATCACCCGTAAACTTTTGGACTTCAAAAGTTCAAAATCTTTCTAAAAAATCAGAGAAGCGAGTCGCATACAGATTCGAAAAGCGCAACATCAACCGCATGTACATTACAATTAAAAGCATTTATTGTTTGATTGCGAGTGAAGATGAGCCAACAATTCGAAATTTGTTTTGACACTGGTCAAAACGTGCTTGGGTGAATTATGCACTAGAGGACTACTCCTTTTAATTTGTAAACCCTTTTTCGGAAAAATAACAAGAGAAGATGACACCTGATGAATCTGCAAAAATGGCAACCATTCTCTGAAAGTCAATTTTATGGCGGATTTTTAATGACCCAAAAAGGGAGGGTTTTATAGTAAAAAAATCTTTCAGACTGACTAACTATGAGAATTTCAATTGATTTGTAACTTTGTCTTGTACACTTCAACTTAACCGATGTGCACAAGTTGCAACCAGAAATTCATCAAATCTGACCAAAAAAGGAGGCAAATAAAAACTGATGTAAATTTCTGCTTACCTCTGTTGATAAGCCAGAATATATATTTTTTTACAACGATAGCGTTATAAATTCCCCCTTATCCCACCAACAATAATACTGCTTTTACGATCATTTTATTTTCGATTAACCACCGCTGCTGTTTGACCACATCATTAAGGGGATTTTAATGAGGCCGATTTTCAAAAATATTTAGAACCATTCGCTCTTGCTACTTCTCATGCTCGTATGGCCACTAACGATAAGTATTATGACTTCTCTTATGCGGTAAGGTATTCTGACTCTGACTCCCGCGTAGAAAAAAATGCCAGAAATGCAATTATCATGAGCGCTCTCAAGCAGTTTCGGAGTAAATGGCTAAACCTGATTCAATAAATCGATTTGAGTCACAAACTGACAGGTAAAATGGCACAAGCTTGCAATTATTTTTTTTTCCTCCCATCAAAGTAAACATTCCGACAAATGCTTACAAAACAGTAGTGAATAGATCCGGATCCCAAATAAATAAACAAAAATACAATTAAAAAAAGTTGGACAAGAATGATTATACAGATCATCTCATGTTCTCCCCTTCCTCAAGTTTCGAATATCACGTAATCTTGTAATCACAATAATTTTTAAGATATCAATGCAATGATTCTGTTTGTTTATTCGACAGTGGCAAATTTTTGATGGCATTTTGTCATTTAAAATGCAAAACAAAACCGCAATACATCAATGCAATGCGCGCTGTCAGAAGAAGAATCAGAGATCACTTTAAAAGTTTTCCTTCTACCTATTCCCGTTTGACAGGTTGGACTAATGACGATGATGCTTTTGACGATTTCACTCAGAGGAATTCTTACTGCTTAATTCGCAACTTGTAGCCATCAATCATTTATTAATCAGGGAGAAGCAATTAAAAAATATGTTCGCTTAAAGCAGAAAGGACAGGGATTTTAAAGCTCAATAAATGCGCGCGGAAGCGAAATAAAAAATATGTTCATCTCATGATGCTTACCTTGTGATAATGGATCCGCAAATACGCACGCTATATAGGCAAAAGTGAGGAGAAGAAGGAGCACATAAGACGATGAAAACGGCGACAACATTTTGGACAATGGCCCATAGTGTCTAATCCGAGCGGAGGAATAAACTGAATTACGATTGCGTAATAATAGATTTGTACCAACTAAATCGTCACCCTTTCTACTGATATGATCATCATCACTACTATTATGTTGTTGTTGTTGTGTCATCATCATCGTGTCCGACTTCTTCAAGTCACCATGATTCGTATCACTGTTCGAACAACTCGAACGCGGCGATAATTTGAACCTCCCCATTGTGAGGTTGATTGTTTATGATGAAGGGTCCTCCAAAAAAGATCACACGTGGAAACAAATCCATACACACATTTATAAACTATATTTTTTTCTCTAGGGGAGCGATGCGATAAGCCAAGAAGTTATTATTTCTAGCCTTGCACTCATCAGATATGAGAAATAAAAACTTGTACGTAAGTATTGTCACACTAAATCAGGAGGAAGAAATTATTCTCAACAATACATTTATTTTTTTGTAAACACCTTCGTAATCAAAAAGACGATAGTATTCACCGTTAAGCAGCTCCTTCTTAATTCATGTCACGGCTCACATAGTTATGGCTATATAAACTATAGCTAGGCACATTACGATATTTATATACTTTTTTTGTCGTTTGCTTCTGCTCCTGTCAATTCCCATTTCCTTTGTTGCACCTCATCAAAAGTGCAGGAACACGTATACAGTGTAGGGTTTCCCCTAACTATATACCGATCAAGGTTACGCGGTCCCAGGCCTAGTCCGATTGTCTGAATCTAAAAAAAGAAGAACATTTTCATTGTGATGATGAATGAATTAATAAATCAAGAAAACAAATATTTCCTTGAAAATTAAAATAAATACATATATAGGTGGGTGGTCTAATCTCGTTGATGGAATATGGAAGCATGTTATGTTATGTTATGTGATAAGCGAAAGAGGAAGCTCCTTGCACCTATTTATGTTAAACACCTTCCCGACACTTCTCCTCGGGCAATAAACGATTACAAGATTTGAGATTAGCTTTTTGCTATTTAAAGAGCAACAATGTAGCATAAAAATCAGAATCAGTCTGAATTTATATCATCTCTTTAATTTTACGACAAGAGAAAGACTCGCATTAGAATTTACAATATTGCACTTGTTCAAAAAACGCGTTAGGTAACACGTCTTCGAATTTATGGTCAAAACGAATTAATTCCGAAGAAACAAAGGCCAATTTTTGTAGACCACAAAAGCCCAAACGAAAAATAAATTACAGGAGCCAAAAACCAACATAAAAAGTGCATAAGTAATTTAAAGGGCATGCAATGCAATGTAAGTATGTAAGTAAAGAGCATAAGCCCAGAAGATCGTCATGATATTCATCAAGAGAACAGGAGCATTTCACCATTGATAAAAGTTGTCTACTTACTTAACCCGTACAAAAAAAATATATAAAATGTATGAGAAATGTTTGAGTAGAAATAATGATCAAATAAGATGATCGACGAGATAAAAATAATACAGAGCAATTTTTTTTGTGTCGAAATGGGCAAAAGGCAAGGCATAAAAGCATAACACTCGACGACTAACTTTAAGGCTTTTTGCCCATATATGCGTACCATTGACCGGTCAGTTATATTTTACAGCTTGAAATTCACTCATTGGAAATTATTACAAGAAAAAGAGAAGAACCAAAAAACAGGGA
>JAHZNI010000819.1:0-10038 GCA_027744415.1 Seira ritae
TCCCACCCACGAAACAACTATTAATGCGGCTCACTCTCTCCCCCTCTAAAAAGACGGGGGACTATTATCACCAAACTAATATTTTTATTTTTTTGGGGTCACTTTGTTTTTAGTATTCTGGAGCAAAAGAAAATCAAGCAAGAGAAAGTCTTACTTATTTCTTTTCAAAGTCCATTCCATTTTCATTCAAGGCAATGTAATCCCTTAAAATGGAAAAAGTCTAAATCGCAAGTCTTTTCCCCCTTTCACAAGATTAGTTTAAGAGCATTTCTTCTTTCTGGGTTGCAAAATTTTATCGTTTGCTTGAAAACTCACGAGCAGTTTTCATTTTCATTACGTAACGTGCTGCCGCAATACTACGGTGAATGCAATGCAGCGCCAGAAAAAATATATAAAATAGCCGCAATAAATCTACATCAACAAAGAAAAAGTTAACCGACGCGAGGGTTAGGGAAAAATCTAAAATAAGAACGTGTGTGGGAAGAGAGACGAATTTAATGTCACAAGAAGTAAATATTGGCGTTTCTTCGTAAAGTGATCGAAATCAAGCCAGAAATAAAATGACCTGGAAAGAAGCATACATACGTCAGAGGTGAAATCCAATTCCAAGAATCTTTGTTAATCAAACACACGCTTCCTTCATCTATAATTGTGTACTGGTGTTGTGGTGGTGTTGACTAAATCCAACAAATATTTAAATTCATTTTGATTCATTTGTAGACAAACCGAAATGAAGTTTCAACTCCAACGAGGTGGAAATGTCAACTAAAGCTCAGTTTCACAAGAGAAAGGGTATTTTGATTGAAAATGAAATCATCCAGAGATTTTTTGAAAGGCTTCCCCTTTTACTCTTCCAATCTATGTATGCATTTATAGGTACTATTCATGTGTTCGAGATTTTCTCTATTAATTGAAATCTTGATTAAGCCCCATTTATATTCCAACGTCATCCCACCACTATTTCTGGAAGGATTGCATTGGCTAGTGTGTGAACTGTGAACACCCTTGAAGGAATACATTCCATATTATAGATAGCTCTCCCAGAGATAATGCAGAGATATAGAAAATTTTTCGGCGTTTTGATTAAAGCAAGCAGCATGAGAAAATCGTGGTCCAAGTCCATCCTCTCTCTCTCTCTCTCAAATCAACATGAAATTTTAGCATGTGGATCTGCCTACATATGTATATGGCAGTGAAGTCTCGTCTCAATATTGAAAAGTGAGCACGGACAAGATTTTCTTTTTCGTACTCGTCAGCTTTGAGAGAAAGCCTATGATAGTGAAGGAGAGGATAGTGGAAGCGCGATTTACTGGAAAGAGACCGGTCGAAGCCAGTTAATCAACTCTTGTTTTTAGGGGGATGTGGGAATCTCTACAAAATTATTCCCAGCTGGAATTAAAAGAGAAAATCTACATCTTCGTTTTTTAACGTGAAAGTGAGTGGGATGCTCATAGCCATAGCCGCGTAGCAGTATTTACTTAAATAGAGGCCTGATGGGGAGAAGGGTTTGCTCTTGCTCGTACGTAGCGTGTTTGTATCCATCCATTCAAGATTAAATAACTTCTCTGGGAAGAAAATCTAGGCACGTTCACTTCCCATGTTTACGTACCTTTTTACTTCACTGAAGCCATGTGCTTTTGTTTCTCCAAGAGATTTGTGACGTGACAACCGCAAAAACAAAAGGGACGAAGAAGGACACATAAGTCACTCAATATGAGAGAGATATGGGGAAAATAACAAAGTTTTTGAGTAAAATCAGTGAACCGAGTTAATTCTATTTCACCACAAAAAACGCTCATATCTTGGCAGTTGGCAGTATGTAGGTGGCGTGGCGGCGTGAGTGCTAAAACAGGTTTAGAATTCTGATCAGCTCTCATTTTGAAAAGGTCATTGTGAAGGGAAGGTTCGAAAAATATCTACTATTTTTAACAAAAGCTTAGCACCGACCAACTCAACTGTAGTAAAGAAAACGAAACACGCCGATAATTTTAAATGTGACACGTAGTATTTCCATCCAAACCGCCATCGTTTTCCACCACAGTCTTAATGACATCCAACATCCAACCTGAAGAAAAGAAAGCAGTTTTCTTATTTCACACCGAGTGTCAAATCGTTTTATGGTATCCGAGAGTTGGTGGAGCATTTTTAAAGGGCACATGGCACGTCCTAAATTACGGTTGAAGCTCTAACGCACGCTACACGCCATTCCATATCTGTCTATAGTACTTCGTGCTTAATTCTGTAAAAGCGACAGTAAAGAATAGGAATAACAAGTCATGGTCACAGCACAACAATAAAAAGCCACTTTTCCTCTATCTAATCTTTTTTGACGGGAGAAAGCCCACACTTTTTCCTCCAATCTTTAAGTGTGTACTCAAGACAGAAATTCATTTCCAGAAGAAGGAGGACACACGATACGAGCTAAATATTCTATTGCTAAAACAGCCCAATGTACCTATAGTTATTATACAAAAAAAACGACTAATGAATTTCTGTTAGAGAGAAAATCCAATCAGGAATCTCATTCTGGATAAGTGACTGGCGTGGCATGGCATGGCATGGCATGGCAAAGGTTCTGTTACCTAAACCTAAAAACAAAGAATTATTTTTCAGCCAAGAAGAATGGAATAAGTCAACCGGAAATGATTCAAACGTCTTGCCTTCGAGTGAAAAGTTTTATCGTTAACTACTACATATATAGCGTCTCATCCGATCTCAACATTGCTTTAGCAACAAAGGAATCTCTACTGAAATGAGTTGCAAAGGAAGTCAGTGACTAGTGACCTTGGTGAAAATAAGCTCCATGCATAACCTACTCTACCTACTTGGAATCCGAGGCATCTACACATTAACCCTGAGGAAGAAGGGACCCTCTAAGCATTATATTTATCTTGAAAAGTTCTTGGAAGCAAACATGAATAAATTCTTGCTCCATCCACCATTCCATTCATAAAATTGTTACCTATTCCAAAAGTTATACATGCATTCTACTTTCCAGAAAAAGTTCTCCTTTTTGTGTACAAAATAAAACGCATTCATAAATAACATTTTTTTCTTCTAAGACAAACAAAAAATATATCTCTTTTCCTCTATGAATACTCTATGAACATTTTGAGAGTGCACTTGGAACAGTTTTGTCAGAGAGTGTCAATGCTGCAAAAAAATAACTGTAGTAGTGCTTTTTACTTATATATTCATAATAGCAAGGAACCGTGGCAAATGGCATTCCTCCTATCTTCCGCTTGAATCTTGATACATGTGACGGGTGAAAACGATTTTGCTCTCTTCTGAGAGCAAAAATATAAAAAATCCATTTAAATAAAAATGCTATGCTTGACTGCAAGTCTTCAACCAAGTATGAAAGAAGAAGAAGGAGTACTATATTATATCTAGTAGTACGTGAGAGCTGTGATTACGTATTACTTGCGTATTTCTACATATTTTTACGGAATGAAATCAATATATTATCCCACATGCTCCTTTACTTTCATTTCCCCTAATCTCTGCTTCTCTATCTACGCTCAAGGAAAATTGCTCCGCTGCCTAATATCCCTGTGTAGTGGTTATAGTGGTGGTGGTAGTGGTGCCGGTGGTGATGTCATTTTCAATACTCTCCTCTTCTGAATAAATGTTGTTTTTCTTCTTCTCTGTGGTCTTCTCCGTCGTTACACTTGTTCTACTTATTATTATTAACTATATAATTTATATCTCCTGTGTGTCGATTAATGCTGCACGAATGTTGCAAAATCCTCCTTCACCTGATCCCCTTCAACTTCAACGCAGAAATAGAAATACTAACATCGGAGAGGACGGCAATGCTATTGGTAATATTGCTAGTGGCGGTGTTTTCCCCTGTTAAAGTAACAACTTCACTTCACCTTCATCGCCATCGCCATCATCGCGATCGCCTGCTCGACTTTTTCAAACGGTGAGGTCGAGTTGGAGCAGAGAAAGAGAGGACTCTTCTACTGCTTTTCGTTAAAAGACTGTAATAAAGATTCCATTTTTTATTAAACACATTTTCTTCCTACTGACTCCTCTCCTCTCATCTTTGTTTAAAAAAGAAATACAGTGGCGACGGTTTACCGGCATTAATGTATTTTTTATGTGGCTAAAAAAAGAGAGCACACCACCAGCAGCAGAGTTCTCATCGAGAGAGACTCTCCTCCGAAAACAAAGTAACCAACGAACCAGAACGACTTCTGCTTTTCCTTTTGTCTAAAGAACTTCTTACTTAGCACTGACTGTCCTACTATCCAGGGGAAAGTCCAGTTCCAGTTCGAGATCTTCTGGTGAAAGTTTTTTCGTGCATTCTCAATTCTCACCAAAAGAAGGAATTCTTTCACCGGCGTCTTCATCCCACACTGAAACTTTTACGATTGCAGCTCTTCTGCTCTTACGTTTCTTACCATCATCTCTGTGCATAGATAACGCTGCATACGCACACGGCGACAAGACAATTGTTTTGAGTTACGGAACAAACCATTGAGTTTTATATGTAGTATTTACATTCTGTTTCATCTCATCAGATGAATAAATATGTTTCGAATACAATTTTATTCGCGAAATCATAAAAAAAGAAAGTCTGTGTTGTTTTTGTTTTGATGTACGTTCCCTATGGAATATGATATATTGTGCAGAGTTCAAAAGTTATACTGTTGCTTATTTATTGTACTCTGGCCCATGATTTCCCAGTTCAGTGTGTCTCTCTGAAAAAGTAAATTATGACGACCTGAAAAAAAGGACAAAATATTGGAATTTCTCCTTCTTCTCCAGATACAATCTTATTTTTTTGAAACGCGTTGTGTTTTCTCGAATCTAAATCTAATACCTGTCACTTCATTACATGTGATATGTTCTTTCGGAGAGTTGTCGCACAGGATTATTCAAAAACTTCTTTTCCTGTAGTTTATTCTCCAACCGAAAGTACATGTGAAGTACCCAAGGATATTTTTCGTGCAACATTTTCCTCGAAATTACTCTCGCTTATTTTGAATGCAAACTTTTATACTTATTTTCGAGGGAAAAGTACAGCTGTACCTTCTTCACTAAAAAAAACTTTCCATTATGCATTTTATTTTTTGAACCGGTAGTGCTTCTATTGCTGCTAAGGCCGTTGTTGAAAAATTGTACCGCTGGAGGGAAAAGAGGAAAGTGAAACGAACAAGTGAACTAGAGAAAATATATAAAAGGTCCCTGCGGCAGTGTCAGTTGCACCATCATCATCAGTCCCGTAGCAAGACGGGTACAGAGCTGACTACTTGTTTCCATGCATTTTTTTCTCATGTTGTGATTGTGTGAAACGATGATGCTGTCCTGCTTCCTAATGCAGCTGTGCTGCTTTCATTGTACTTTCTCCCGGACATGTGATTGTGTACCACCTTTCACTTTGAAATTATCATTATGTTACGTATCTTCCTTTACTTCACTGTCATACACTACATCATGACAAAAAAAGAATTTGACTACACCGGTCCACAAAAAATAGTGCATATTGTTGATGCCATCCATTTATTTTTATGCTCCTCTACTTCTACTTCTACCCCTTGCCGGCTGCGTTTGAGCACATTTTCATGGTGATATCGTGACTTTTTGTGCTGTGTGCTTGACGTGAACAAAGTATTCTCTTGCAAGCGTAACAAAATACATAGGTATATGGAAACGAGTTCTTCTTCTGAGTACTTTTCTACCCTCATCATAAAGAAAGAAAGCGTCATTCTGCTCTGCTCTGCTCCACTCCGCTCCAATCACAATATATTTTTTTATCTCGTAGACACGAGGTGTTGTCTTACCTGTCTCCTTATTTGTTTTCCATGCATGACAACAAATAAGTTCATCCCAAACTCATTCCACGGAGAATGAGAAAAGAAAAAATAAATGAAATAGGAGTTGGTAGGTGAAAAGAAAGAAGTGAAGGATTTATCAGTGATTTCCCTTGAACCCACTCTGTATATATTTGTATAGTTAATATAATATATTATTTGACTTCTACTACTGCTACTGCACGACAGAGTCAGGAAGCGTGTTTGAAAGTTGGTGTTGGCCTGTCTCCTCCATCTTTTTCTTCATCTGTCAACGTTTTCCCTTGGACAAACTACCTAAATTATCACTTCAAAAGGAGAGGACTGAAATTTTCCAGGGAGCGTTGGCCTGTCTCCTCCATCTTTTTCTTCATCTGTCAACGTTTTCCCTTGGACAAACTACCTAAATTATCACTTCAAAAGGAGAGGACTGAAATTTTCCAGGGAGGACTGTGTAAACAATTTGGTTGAAGGATTGGCGGTGCGCTGCTGCGGTCGCTATTTGCTGCTGTGCCTTTGTGTCAAAAACTACTCGTCTATGGCAATATAACATGCAGTAGCAACGACATCATCATCATCATCACCCACAGTGTATGAAATGAACACGTACAATATAAATATACCTATTTTAATAGCATTTCAAGCTCATTCCTTGTTTCAAGAATGATGCTTCTTTGGGGACTCTGAGAGAATCTCTCGTTGTTTGTTTTTCTCTTCAAAGTGCACTGAAAAAATAGGAATTGAGCTATATGTATATCTATTCGACATTATTATAGCTCGTGTCATATCTTCTGACAAAAAAAAGCTCGAATATATTTTCATAAAATCAGTGTTTCGCTCACAAACCAAAGTCAACGAACATTGACTTGACTGGCTGACTTTTACTTCTTGATACAAAAATAAAATAAACAAGGGAAGGAAAGATCGATACTCAACTCAAGACGAAAAGTGACTTGACAATTTTTTTTTTCAGAAGAAAGAAACAGTCAAACAAGAAGTAGTAGGGAAGAAGAAGTTTATTCTTTTCTGCAACCAACAACCAACCCTGCCCTCCATTTTTTCTTGGCACGAATGAATCCAGTGAAAGTCATAAAAATAGGCATTTTTCTGTACACTTGAGAAATACCGAAAAGGAAAAAATTGTTGTGAAACAACATTATTATTGCGAAGTTCAAGCGACAAGTTTGCTTTCTTGAAGCGTTTTGAAGTTTTTCAAGAGGACTTCTTTATTCCCCTCCTCGTCATTCCTTTCAGAGCAAATAAAATGCTTTTGAAATTGACTGCACACCCCAATAATAATAATCATTCCAATAAAAATTTACAACATTGAGACACTATAAAGAGGCATTTTCATTTCATTTTCATTAGAGACAATTTAATAAAAAAAGAAAGCGATTTGAAGAAATTGTGCTCCTCGGAGGTATAAATACATTTGTCCTAGACATTTCTTTGAAAGTATCACGCAAAAGTTTTTAAAAAGAAGTGAACAAAGGATTTCTAACTTCTAAAATGTTTGATATTTTTGTAAACATAATATAAGTACATATATCACTTTATCCTAGTCAGTAAATCATCATTCGTCTGGAATAGCTATGTAGCCCAAACAAAGATCAATATCTATCTTCTGCCAATGTCATGTCAATAGAGATGAAATCCAATGAAAAGGATTTTAAGTAACATCCATCGTTTACCAGAAAACCCATAAACAGAAAAAGAAATATCGATTGCATTGCATTGCAATCCAAATCCAAGTGAAACTGGAGATCAAGGATTCTGGAGCTCCAGATTCCAGATCCAGACAATTCAATCCTCCAGTGCCATTTTTCATGATTGTATCATCATCATCAGTATCCCCAAAGATGTAAACAAAAAAAACGAACAACTCAAACTCAACTACTACAGCTACAGCGAGCAAAATTTTTTTTTTATCTAATTTAATATCACTTTTTTCCTGTCCTTTATTCCAGCCTGTCTGCCCAGAGAGTGAAATTGGATGAGATGTTGTGTGCGCCCACTAAATTCTGACTTGCTTCTATTTTTGGCTTTCACTCGTTTTCTTTTAATACCACCAACGCGCTAGCCTAACGATTTTGCATAAGAAAGTGAGCCTTAAACGTCTACATTTAAAGCGAAAAGCCACAGCCACAACGAGGAAAATTGCTGGAGTCTGGAAAAAAAGTGAGCAGGGGAATTCAGACTTTTTTCCTTGGAACCAGTACCAGTACCACTACCTCCAAGTCCAAGTCTGGAGCACTACTTTATAAGAAAATCCAATGAAAGGAGGCTTAATATTATTCCCGTGTTTACTCCATCTTGCTGAAAGACTAAAAAGTGACTTGTTTAAGGATTTTTCTTCTCAAAATGAAACTGTTTCGCGTGAATGTGGAAGGGAAAGTGGAGAAAAAGTAAATTACGACACAAGGGAAAATACAGTTTGCTTTGAAGTGTCCCCATTTTTTATTTCTAGAATAAATAAACTAACTTAATAATCACCAGCTTGACACCGATGGACTAAAACGACTAGAAGAATATGGACGCGAGGAAAGAAAAAGTAAAACTAGGAGAAAGTGACGTTTAAACATGTTTGTTTTTGTGTGCTGCTTGCTGCTGCTTGCTCCGTGTTGACTAACCTCGTCCTCGTGTGAAACACTTGCAAGCGAGAAGAAGAAATGTTCAGTTTAAGGTGAGTAGACAAGAGTGCCGGGCGGCGGCGTGAGTGCAGAGGGAGGAAGTAGGAGCCACCTCACACCACAAATTATAGCTAGGAGAAAGCATAAAGTTGGCTAGGGAGCACTATGCATGCCTCCGTGAAAATGCCGGTATAAAGCAGAAGTGCTTGTGCTTTCTCCAGGACCACCATAAACAGTTTTAGTCTTTCTTTGAAAAAATGCAAAATAATAGGCAGTACATACTACCTACTACCTCACAATAAAAAAATGATGAATAAGACAGGAACTTGAGACAAAAGTTGAAACGAGTTGAAAATTTTTCTACGCAAATATACATATTTTCAAAATGTTGGGAATTCTAATGCCATCGTAGCATTAAAAAAATTAACTTGAAACAGTTCAGAAATAAATTCGCGTTTCCGGGGGAAGAGAAGGGAGCTTTAGACTGAGCAAATGTTCGACGGAGGGGGTGGCGGGTCCAATAACATAGGCGGGATGAAGGACGGAAACCCTCATCCCGAGGGTGAAATGGATGCCCTTCTGCTGGGGAAAACGAGGGTAAGCAATGGAACAAATTTCTTGATTGTAGTTCTCTCTAGTCGTTTCGTTCCGCAGCAGCAAAAGTCATTAAGTTCTTTTCTAGATACGCATACATACATGCATAACGTTCATCATCAAAATATATTTTTTGAAAGTAGATGAGAACTGTATACACATTTTTTGTGGGTTTATAACAACAAAATTGATGGGGTCATTAACCGGGTCATACTCGGAAACTATAAAGCTGATTAAATCTGCATAATATGGGTTTGGCAAGATAGCTGAAGGAAATAAAACGTATTTTTTAGAGTTTTCTAAGTAAAATGAAAATATCCCAGTGGTTTTTCATAGCATGTGCATTATATATTATGTATCATAATATAAATACAGATTCTATAAAACGATATTTCCATTTTGACCAAATTTTTTTCCTAGTTTATAGCCCATTTGATAGTTGTAGTTTATGACAAAAAATGCTATACAAATTTTAAGTACTTAATTCAATAAGAAAGGTCATGTTCTAAAGTCTACCCTCTCTATTTTATTTTGATGTGGATACGTGAAGGCACTCAACAATAAACAAAAGAACGTTGATGTTGCGGTAAGTGTATATATCAATCTCATTTCTCATTCACACTGAATAATATTTTCGCCTTAAAAAATAGTTTTGCCTTAGGCTTTGCCTCTTACAATTTCCAATCCGATTTTTTAGAAAGCTGAAAAAGATAGAAAATAATAATTTAAATAATATGCGATTAAGAATATTTTTTTCCTTTCGTTTGTCCACCGCTCTAGAAGTTTAAGCGAGCACCCTTTTATACTATTTTACTAACAGTATAGAACATTATATATAATACGCTTCTTCAGTTATAAACATAATAATAAAATTATATTTAGTAATCTGGTCAGGCATGAAAAATGTTAAAAGATATAGTCACCGACATCGTCTTCAAAAGTTAAGTGAACACATCATTACTTTATTTACATACATAATTGATAATAAGGTTTTAGCTGGTTGAGCTTTTGCT
>JAHZNI010000820.1:0-26620 GCA_027744415.1 Seira ritae
TTCGTCTCGTTTGAAGAATAAAAATCAACATTGTTTGTCTATATTTATTCAAGCCATTAATTTTTTTAAATTTTTTTGCATATCACAACAAAGCCGAACCGAGAATGGGAAATGTATATGCAAGAAGGATAAGATGATCATGAGACGGATTTAATTATAGACTAAAGTTGGACAAACCATTTATTTATTTATTTTGCTAAACGCCTACAAATTCTAAATACCTACGTTGTTTTCCAGTTAAATAACCCTCTGCTTCTCAACATTTAAGAGTTCTTCAAACATTGCAAATATCAAAGCATTTGCAACGTATTTATAGCGAACCCTGATTAGAGGAGATGATAAGACATTGAAAAAAACGTAATGATTGGGTTCTCCCACCTCTAATTGCAGCCATCACCAGAGTAAAAATAAATATTTTCATATTTGCATAACACTTTTATAAAATGTTATTTAAACCCAGACATGGGCTTTATTAAACTGCGCAGTCAAGCCATTTATGGGATTTACCTACATCATCGTATCTGCATTAAAAAATCTGCATTTGTGTATCGTAATGACATGATGCATGTGATGTGATGAAAATAAATAGTTGTATTGTTATGCAAGAGTTCCTCCAAAAAGAAAGATTTAACCCTTTAGCATCATCACACGGCACGGCACTGCCATGCAAAGTAGGAGACCGATTTTTTCCACCTTCCTCAAATCAAAATCAGGCAAGGATGAAAACGAAGTTGGTCGGAGAGTAAAGGAAGAGAAACGAAAGCCTTTGGGCTTTTTCTCACTCACTCGGTTCAGGAAAACTCTTCCCGTATACATAAAAAATGGGTGAGCATGAGCAAAATAACCGGAGCAGTTGTTCAGAGGAGAAAAAAATCGTCTGACATGAGCTTATATAATACTCTGTTCCCATAAATCAAAAAGATGAGGATCATACCGGTAACAAAAAGCATAATAATAATAACAGGGCATCACTTAAAAAGAAGAATAATATTGTGCGTGTTTCTCGTTTAAGAAAATCATATCATAAGCATATTGTAAGCTCAGTAATAATAATATAATATCATTCATATGCATTTTGTATTTGTACCTGAAGTCCAAAACGTTAAAAAGCGCGTAAAGCAACTAGACAGACTGTGCTTTTTTGGCAACCCATAATTAATCCAGATAAGCCAATTTCCTGCACAGCATGAGTAAATATTTGCCTTTCTGAATCATTTTACAAATCTAATTTATCCTTCCCATCAGTTAGCCAACGAGACTAGTGAGAGGAAAGGACGTTTTGTAATTTTCGGAGAAAAAAATTTCAAACGGAAAATGATATCGATTTACTTCAAGTTCCTTTACCTTCACGGGAATCCATGGTGCAATGCATGCATACCTATGCTATGCAACTCTTGTAGATGCACACGCATGCGAAAAAACTTGTTGTATTTTACTTTTCAAGATTTATAGAAATGGGCGCAGTTTTATTTTGCATTAGTTTACTTTATTGCCAATATTCCTTGTTAATATTTTTTGTCGAGGAAGTTGAAATAGCTTTATTTTGACATTTTTATTCAATGGGAAAAAAGAAGAGAACGAGAAATAGAGAAGGCTAACAGCTGTTCATTTCCATATGATCATGATGATGATCATTGTCATTCCCGTCATAATGTAATCATCCTCATCATCATGAACTTCAACAGGTCAGCCTCACTCTCAAGATGGAGAAATAAACTAATGAGTTAAATGTTCATCCAAGCAGGAGGCAAAAGCTAAAGGGAAGAAGCGACAACTATTTTGCTCGTTTAGCTTGTCTTCGTGTAAATTTTAACGCAGCTCGACAAGCTCAAAAAAAGATCGAGAAATGATTCCTGTTTTTTCTCTCTCCTTCCATTGTTTATTTCAATAGAGTAGGTAGTCAGTCGTGGAAAGGAAAAAGATGGGTAAAAAGGAGAAGCCGTCCAATTATGAACTTTTTATTTTTATGCAATAATCACAAAAAAACTAAACTAGAACTAGATACATATATGTATGTAGGTATGTATGTAATATGCATTCGTCCTTTCTCTTCATGCTCAGCTCTGTAAAGTTATTTTTGCTAAAAGAGAAACGGAGAGACAAAACAAATCCTTTAAAAACATTTGTTTTTTGGTGATGCTACTTACTACTACTACTTCTGCCTCAAGAAGACATAAGAAGAGCACACATTAAAAAGTTACACTATAGCAAAAACCCATTGTTAATTACCATTGTTTGGTCAGGTTTTTTTTCACTGGCAAAATGAAATATTAGTTCTGGCTTGTGTTATTTGTGCGCATCTCCACATGCGGTCCGATCTGATAAAAATGCTCTTCTTAATAATTCCAGACTAGTTTTCCTTCTGAACGAAAAAAAGTACCTCTCTTTGATAATATTATGTCTTCTTGCTCATTCTCTCAATAGCTCTTGTAAATGTAAATTGTAAAGTAGAGTGTCTCTCTGGTCTGGTGCATAGTGCATGACAAACGCATGAGAATGAGAAGTTAGCCTTTGCTTATGTATAAGCTTCATAATTAATTACGTTTAATGTATGGATGGACGCACAGAACATAATGTGTAATAATCTTAATGATATCATTTCATACCTACATCCCTTTCCTTCGCGGATATGAATATGTATGTATATATGTATGTATATATGTATACGCGCGGGGGGAAGTGAAATGTATCATTTAAAATTCAAAAAGCTCTCGAAAAAAATCACCGTTTTGATTCCTTTCACTGTGACTTAACTTGGTTTCAAACAATTGTCAATATTTACCTACCTTATTTCAGGTAATAATGATTATCCATTGTTTTTATGTTCTCTAAAGCTGCGCTTGCAATAGCGATAGAGAAAGAGAGAAAGGAAAAAAATTGAGGAGATTGAGATTGCGTTTGTTTGAATCGAGATGGAGAGACCCACAAAAAAGATTTTTCCCTTTTTCTCCTGAAAATCACTATGATCAAATAAATAAGAGCATAAGAAAATTAGAGAGATCAAGGTCTGGCCAACACTTGAAGGTGCCGAATGGGCTTAACGAATAAAAGGAAAACTAGATATTTACACACATGAAAAGTGAATGAGAGAGGGAAAACAGCTGAGTAGAGCTGGATTGACTTGACCATGCATCCATCCATCCATTATCGAAGAGAGAGAAGCAATTGAAAGGCGAAACGAGATGTTTTCGAGTTAACTATAGTTAGAAAAATGAACCATGTTTCGTGCTCGAGGGGAGGAGGAGGAGGACGAGGAACCATTATTTTTGTATTTTCGTCTCGTTTGAAGAAAAGGCGAAACGAGATGTTTTCGAGTTAACTATAGTTAGAAAAATGAACCATGTTTCGTGCTCGAGGGGAGGAGGAGGAGGACGAGGAACCATTATTTTTGTATTTTCCTTACGCATTTTTTCCCTTCTTCTTCCATTTTAAAACTTGTAATCTGAGAGTATATAGTACATTGTAGAAGTATGGAGTATGGCGTATGGTATGGACGGGTGTTTAAGGAAGGGAGAAGGGAAAAAATTGGTGTAAGTAAACGGTAATAAAAGGTAGCATGGAGGAAGATTTACAAGCGTAAAGCAACACACTCAATAATATATTTTTCGGATGATGTGGCGGTACACTCGCCTTTTTCGAGTTTATTAAAGGATGAGATTGGACAGCACGCATATGTCATGTCAAAATGTTTTTGTGTTCCCTTCACACAAGCCAACAGAGAACATGTATATTTTTCGGATGATGTGGCGGTACACTCGCCTTTTTCGAGTTTATTAAAGGATGAGATTGGACAGCACGCATATGTCATGTCAAAATGTTTTTGTGTTCCCTTCACACAAGCCTACAGAGAACATGTATATAAGCTCGAGATCCAGACGAGGAAAAAGTTTATGTATATCTTTCTCTCTTTTTAAAAATGAGGATCACGACGATGATGATGATAATGATGATGAATAATGGCTAACATTTAGCAATTTATATGTATTCCTTTTATTTTGACCGTGCCATAAGTAACCAACTTATGGGCACTTGGAAAAAATATAAGTGGAATGGTTTTTTCTTGATTAGTTTACACCTCCCATTATTACCTGGAATGGAGTGCGGTTATATTTACACTTCGCATATGGAAGAGTGAGTATTTTCTTTTCTCCAAATGAACTTTTGAAGAGCTTTTATTGTTATTATTGGGAGAAGGGGAAAATGAATCGGAAACAAAAGCAATAAGGATCCACCCTTTTGTTTGTTTCCAAGATTAAATGAATAACCTCTTTACAGACTTCTCTCAATTTTTCAAGCAGCGATAGCGATGATGAGATCAACAGGCGTTTTTTTCGCCAGATAGTTTCCGCTGTTAGTTTAGATGATTTAACCAGTTCACCCAATTTTGAGTTTGTAAAGGAAAAGACAATAGATTTCCGCTCGTAACTGTTCTTTTCATAAATATTATTTTTATGTTGGGTGAAACTGAAACATCTGGAACTGGAACTGTGGATTGTGGATGCAGCAGAAAATCGCACAAAGATTTTTTTTTCTTAAAAAGAAGTAACCCTCACCTACGCCCGGCTCGGCTCTTGGATGTTGGATGGAGCAAGGAGCGAGCTTGAAATCGATATCGTAGAGATCGTAGCCATGTAATCAATTCAACAGCAGTAGTCATTCTTGACATGCATGGATTGGATTGGATTGCCGTTGTTTTCTCTCTCGGAGAAGGTGAGAAAATGCCTTGTTTAATTTTATTGCTACAAAACAGGCCATATTATCATGATGATGAGGACCCGTCACTTTAAAAGGCTGCTTGATTTTTTTTCAACCAAATTATAGAACACAACTGCAACTTAGAAAACACGAAAACCTGAAAGAAACACCGACCGCTGCTGCACAGGATTCTCTCCTGTAACATTGGTTTTTTATCTCTTTTCGGAGAGTGATTATCAAGCACCTTCATGTAATCAAGTAGAGAAATTTCACCCAAGAAGACGTATAAAATACTAACTAAGCTTGTGGTTATGGATAGATAGGATAGCAAACATGCAACTCAAAAAGTGTATCTAGCACACAGGCTCATTATTATGATTATGAAATCCACTTACTTTACTACTGCAATTATTAAAGGATCCATAAAAATTTCTGTTTTCAAAACTACAAATAGAGATGACCTTCCGGCGGCATGAAGAAGAAGGCAGGAGAAAAAATCCTGTTTCCCTAAGTCAAAAAATAGATTATTATTAAACTATGAAAATGGCTGGCTGGTTGGTAGTTAGATTGGAAGTGTTCAGTTTTTTATGATTCATGACGTGAGTGAGTGAGCACAAAGGGTCTGTTGCTGCTGCTGTACTTCTCACCAAAAATAATAATTTGATGAAGGGCTATACACGATCATGAGAGGGGAAGAGTGAAAAAACTAATTTCTGAAGGTGCGATAAAACTAGTATTTACACACCTTGACGTATCAAAATAAATATCAGTTTTGGTGTACCGCCATCACCATCGCCCGAGAAAATCTCGTAAAACCATCAAAGTAATCCTATCAAGTGAGTAGTGAAGTAGACTTAACTTTTCCCTTAGCTCCATCCTGCTCAAAAGTGGGATATGATGTGAAGGTCGTAGTACGGGGCTTCGAGACGGTGCTGTTGCATGATGCGCCCAGCTTTAAAATTGCTTGTTTGAATTCATCATCGTTACTTTTAAAAAAAATAATTGGTGTTCGCTACCAAATGCCTTCATGAAAACTCTCTTGTTGAATATATCGTTTTTTATTGTCCATAATGTAAATATTTTGAGATGCTTGATTTTGAATACCTACACTTAGTTCATAAAAAGTTCATTCAATTTCATGGATGCACTTCTTTATTGTCACCGACGAAAAGAAGTAAAGTTCATATGGTCTTCCAGGATGTAACATGAGTCCATAGAAAACAATTCTATTATTGGCTTTACCTCAAAAAGGCCATCCATTTCTGCCAAAATGAAAAGGAGAAATTTGAACCCTTTTCACCCATCTGCTTCTCCCATCACCCAACAATGCATACTCTCGTCATCTCTAATCAAAGATGAAGGAGAGATGTTTATGAGGAGAGAGAATATAATAGCTTTAAAAAGAGCATCATCACATCACATCGCCATACAAACACGCAAAACATGATCTTCTAAAAGGGTCGGCCGGTTCATGAAGTTTTTTTCCAGACCAAATTATCATCTCCTCCAGCCCGGCTTTCAAAGATACACAAACGGGCGTGAAAAGGGCTAAAAATATTATAAGAATGGACAGGACGGTTTATTGATCATCATAAGAATCCGGATGGACTTCAACAAGCTCGACCGTAAAGAGAAAGATGCAGATGCAATGTATATACATATTTACACGCAAAGTCAAAGCCAGAAGAGACAGATAGGCAAGCAAATCGTATTATCTCCCTAAAGCTCATCCACTTTATTTTCCCCAACAGAAATTATAAAAGCCGGATATAATTTTTTTTGAGGACATGGGTAAAGGAAAAACATGCGTTTTTGTGGCTTGTTTACTCGCTCTCCCGAATTGTTCCCTTCTTAATAAGGTGGCTTAGAAACAAATTGGTCGGCTTGCTTCTGAAGAGAACACTCTGTTCATGATACACCTTTCTTGACCAGTGTTCTGGTTCTGGATAAATAGCGAAGAAGGCAAGAAAAAAGGTGAGAAAAAGTTACCGTCCTATTATACCTAGTCTTCCACTGAAAAAAGTGATTCAAGCGAAAAGTCATATACTTAAAGCTACACTGCTTCTCAGACTGCGACTGTAGCTGTTTTGTGTACATAAAATATTATGGGAAGTTTAAAGATAGATGGATAAAACTTTTAAAAATGAAGAATGTTATTTCGCCATCACACCTTCTCTCACACACAAGTGCTTTAGTTAATTCCTCATGTATTGCTCGTTGCTGCGGTCATTTTTATTGGTATTGATAAAAGAGGGTCTAAAAGGAAAAGCCGAAAAAGAGCTTTTGCAATAAATCTTATTTCCCTCTGTTCTCTTCTCTCTTCTTCGCCAAGAAGAATGGATGAATATTACAACTAGATACAAGCGCGATGCAATGTAGGAAATGCATCATATTATTCATAATATTCAAAACGTCCAAGTCCAAGTGTTTAAGCATCCACATGTTTTTCCAACCAACTTGGTATATTGAACAAGGTGTAAAATCTCTGTTTTTATTATTATTTTTTATTATTTACAAGAGCAAGAGAAAAATATATGTAAACAGCTCTCTTCAGAATAGTACTCTTCTCTTCCAAGCTGATTATTGTAATCTCGTAATAAAAGAGTGAGTAAACTTGTCTTGTAGCTATTTAAAATATAAAGTATTCATTTAAAAAATTACACGCACTTTAAAGGGATAAAATAAAAAAATATACTTTTTTCAAGACAAAGAATCATGAGGAGAGAAACATGTTTAATCTCCAGCTTAATCCTTTACTCGCCTCCTCGGTCGCATTCCTTTATTGATAAGAAGGGTTACTAATACATAAACAAAATCTGTGGGTAGTACTCCTTCCGTCCACTCTTGTGATTTATAATACGGGACACTGCAATGAGTTATCTTTGAGAGTATATAGAAAATACATTATAGCGCCTTTTTTTTGCTTTCATTAGTTTCGTGAGCTCTCTTCAGAAAAAAATATGCCGACTGACTGTTGTTGTGTTGTATAGCGGCGATGATGGCATGTGGACAAAATGAAAACGAAGGATGGAACCTCATTTTTTCCAGAAAGAGAAAATTCAAAAATTTTAATTCTCATTTAACTTAAGATATTTTGGACTTGAGTTGGATGCAAGTAATGTATCTATCATATTGGGAAATTCAAACATGCTTTCAAGTTAACCAAACGGATTAAGAATTAGAATATTTTTGACTTTATGGCTGGTTTATAGGTACCCTTACCCGTTGCCGTTTCCTATTAAGAGCTTTAGGTTTTTCAGGTAGTGGTTTGTTTTTTTATTACGCTCACTCTCGAGTCTCTCGAGTAAAAATGGGATAATACGATTGTGATGAAGAGATTCATGAACTCACTTTTACCACAAAGAGCCCAAGCAGCCCAGCCCACTGCAATTTTGAAGAAAAAAAGTTAAGCAAAAAAACAGAAAGTAAAGTTGACCGAGTGTACCTAAAAACATCCTCACTTCTTCACTAATAAATTTTTATGCACAAGAACAACACAACATAGGATACATATTATATTATAACTACGATTAGTTTTTTGTACAATGTATTATTATGCGCTTCTCTCTCTCACCTGTCGTGTTGAACAACGTGTAATATGGGCATAGACACATACCCAGAAGAAATACTTGAGCAATATTAAGTGGATTGGATTTATAGATACTGTTTAGCAATAAAAAAGTGCCAATTGTACCTCCTTTAGCTGCCATATAAACCACTTAACAAATCAGAATATAGAGATCAAAATATGTGATAGGCGAGAGCTGCAAAAGGGGACCGCTTTTAATAAATAATAAATTGCACTTGAGATAATCTCTCGCTAATTTCTACAAATTATTCATAGACACACACTCACGGCCTGATCGCTATCATCACAGATGCGGATTGCAATATAATAATAAAAGCCAATGGCTTATACATATGTACCTTACGTATATCGAAAAGAATGTTTGCATTCGAAAAGTTCAAATATTTTCTGAACAGATCCGGATTACAACAGGTAAATCAGACAAAACTCGAGAAGGGTGGAAATATGATGATGATGAGGATGAGATGAGATGAGCAAAGGAATTTTCAAAGGATCAAATGAACGGTAGTGGCCAATACATACTTCATATTATGCGGCGGTTTGGCTTTTTGCTTTCGCTAACACACAGAAGCAAAAACAGAATACATATCTCCCCCGAAGAAATTTTTTGAATAGAAATTCCCGGCATCTTTCAAGCGAAAAGAAGTTAGTTTTTGGCTATTATAAAAGATTAAGCTTTTTATTTTATGACATGTACAGAAGCAAGCATGCATAACTAAATACTCACCTTCCTCGCTGAATATTATATATATTTTCTCCTGGCGAAGAGGATCTTTATTGTAATGAAAACATACAAAGCTTAAAAGCTCATAAAAGAATGAGGAGGGTAGTGAGGGAAAAAAATTTTATGGATGAGGAGAATAAAGAGGAGGATGACTTAAAAGAGATTAAAGTGGAGTGTCAAAGGGAATTGCGCGGAGAGTTGTGCGCGGCACACGATTCATTTCTCTTTTCGCTGTAAGTCCTCTACACAGAAAAAAAAACAAATTATTATTCACTGTCATTATTATTACCACTACTATTATTGGTGAGGTGCATGCATATCTTTTGAAAATGAATGCTGACACAGGTGCATTCAATAGCTAGGATTTTTTTTGAGTAGAGCGAAAAAAGGTGTGAAGTTCAGTTCAGATCAATTTTAACTTTTGATAAAGTGGAGTGTCAAAGGGAATTGCGCGGAGAGTTGTGCGCGGCACACGATTCATTTCTCTTTTCGCTGTAAGTCCTCTACATAGAAAAAAAACAAATTATTATTCACTGTCATTATTATTACCACTACTATTATTGGTGAGGTGCATATCTTTTGAAAATGAATGCTGACACAGGTGCATTCAAAAGCTAGGATTTTTTCGAGTTGAGCGAAGAAAAGGTGTGAAGTTCAGTTCAGATCAATTTTTACTTTTGGAGTTGAGTTGAGGAATAAGGAGAAGGAGGAGGGTACGCTATGCATGTATTTACCTGGAATAGGGTGAATGCATAGGTATGCCAGATAGATCAGCTTGTTAAAGAGAATTCTTCTTTTTCTTCTATGGTCGGTCGGTACTTGGAAATGGAAAAGTGGATACATATAAAAATATTATATACAATCCTTAAACTACATTTTTCATAATGCCACTGAAGAAATTTACTTGTAAATGAAATAACGACGAAATGTCTGCTGCGGTGGATGATAGGATGAATGAGAGAGCTTAATTCATTTTTAGGTAGGGAGGTACATGCACAAGCAGGAGTAAAAGGTAATTTAGGAAAGAAGGTGATCACAGAAGCGAGCAAAAGTAAGAAGACATGAGGATTTTTTTTCTCAAGTGGTCTTAAATACGTTCCTTCTAGACAAACAGGCATTCATTCCAAAAAAAAATTCTCATTTTAAGTGAGCTAGGTGGAATGATTGTGTGTATTTATGAATTAAATAGGATTTTCTTAAGATTGGATTGGATTTTGGACTTTGAGGAGTTCGTGTAGAAAGATTGAAAGTGCTGATTATGCAATCATGCGCACTTGCTATTTATTATGCATAAAAGTAATAATAATAATAACCGCCCCAGAGCCCAATCTATTTTACACTTTACGATTTACATAAAGACACATGATGACGACGAAGGGAGTAAGATGATGATGATGAGCCACAGCTCCTCTATATAATTTCTTCACACATTCATTTTCAAGTAACACATTTTTTCCAAATCCTTTAAGCAATTGAGCATATTACTTATATTTATATTTTAAGCGGTATGCTCCTTTTTGCTTGATAGTTGATAGTATTAGGAAATTTTTTATTGCCGGTTTTAAAAAATCGTTTCTCAATCGGGGAAAATATATTTACTGAGTAGAAATGATTACGAGATGACATAAGCACCTGCTCGAACCCAATATCACGATTTATGATGATAATCTCTTCACCAAAGAGTATGATGAGATTTTTACCTATCACTGAAGAGTCCCTGTCTTTCAAGCCTTTTCATCTATTTCGGATGAAAATTGTGTTGTGTCGGCCGGAATAAGAGGAAAAAATTAAATTAGGATAAGAAGTTTGGTTATTGACAACTGATGATTATTTACAGGTGAGAAATGTGTCAGCACTAAAATAGTCAAATTAGCTGATAAAGAGCTTTACCGAAATGGCGGAACAGGAATAGAAAGATATTTACTAATTTTATTGGTTTCCAATTGGCAATAAAAATCAAATTCAAAAGGGGAAAGGGATGAACTTCGTAATTGCTTTTGTACGCTCAAAAAAAGATTTTCTCTGTTCATTTTACCTACTTCTCTTTGAGAATTTATTTTATTAAAGCGTATAACTCAAGTGCAAGCGGTTTGAATTTAAAAACAAAAGAAGAAGGTTATTGGGAATTAGTTGAACCTTAAAAATGAAATGGCACTTTATTATGTCATGCCACTTGCGCCTAGCACAAGTTCAGGCGCATAACATATATATTCGGTTGTGCAGCTAAATAGACCTTTTAATTTTTTACCAAAAGGCCCTGTTAAGTTGTCCGCAGTCCACGCTCCGACATGAAGTCTGAAAGACGCGTAAAAATTACAGAGAAAATTACATTTCCCCTTTTGTCTCTTCCTCATTTAACAAATCATAATTTTTCATTTAGATTAGATGCGCACCAGCTCTGAACAATAAACCAGAGTGGAAATGTATAGAATAAGAAGGTTAAGTCTTCAACTATTTTTATTTCCTCCTTAAGTGCGCAGTCAAAGCAAAATAATAACATTTAGAAAATGAGAAATGCAAATCCAATTTTTTTCGGTGCTTGTGTGGCTGTGCACCGAACCGTAAAGTTAAAGTGGAGAGGAGGAGAAGAGGAACAAAGCAAAAAAAAGAGAATAGGTAAGTTGCAAAGGAAGGATTTACTGATTTTTGTACCTGTCTTATTTACAGATATGAAAAGGCACATTTCATTAGCCTTCCACTTTAAAATATGTTAAATAATGCGTGTACTATGCAGTATACAGCACCGATTTGAATATTTGTCGGTGTCTGTGTGAGAGTGTAAAGGTAGTAAAGTGAGCGAGTTGGTACACTATTACAGTTTTTTATGTGATTGAACACACCATTTTCAAATTAGCATCTGATGATATCCTCACCTTCTGTTCGATTCATAATTCATAAAAAAATGTAATATGTGAACAATAATAATAAATTGTTCTGCAATAAAAAATATTAAAAAAGGAATATGAATATGAAAAGGAGCTGTGGCCTGGCCGCACATTACAAACCTGTTGCACTTTGCGCCAGCCTTAATGTGCCTCTGGCCTTTTCCGCTGCTTGTTCGTCATCCTCAACTTCTTCTCTCATTTCGCTAGAAGCCTTTTTTTGCATATACCAATACGATATTTTTATTATTATCATAATATAATTCGCCTTTAATTAAGTTTGAAGCGAATCCCCATTATCTGTTGTCTTAACCAAACAATAAATTTTCTTGGCAGCAGTAATAACAGGATTAATGTGAAGTTCTTATGCAATGGCCATTTCATTTCATTTCACTGGAGGAGGAAGAGGAGAGGAAGAACGCGAAAAATTGAAACAGAAAATGAGTTGGTTTGTGTGAGTGTGTGTGTGTGTGCAAATAAAGAAGGCCGTGCAGGTGAGAGCACAGAACGGGAGCAAGAAAATGAAATGAAATGGCTTTCGCATAAATATAATAATGATGATGAGGCGAGGGCGCATATGATGATGATATGATGCTCATTCACAGGAACTGGACCGACTCCACTCCTCTGATCATAACGTCAGATAAGGTGATGGTGGTGCTTGCTTACTTCTTTCTGTATTGTTTGTGCTCATCTTCCGCCACTTGGTTTGGTTGGTTTGGTCATCCATCGGAGGAATCATCATCGTACGTACAAGCGATGGATGGAAAATTATCGTGCAAAAGAAGGAGAAAATTATTATTTCTTTTTTATGTAAAAGAAGTGTGTAGAGAATTAATAAATACAAGAAAAAATAGAGACGAGTAACATTTGCACAGCAAAATGAGTGCAAACTGGTCAGTCTGTTTTGCTGATGCGTGGTGATGACTTTTGAAGATCCATGAAGAAGAGAAAATAATGTAATCACAATGGCATGCATGTATTTAGTTATGTATGATGTACGGAGAAGAAAAAAATGCACTATTTTTAATGTGCAGGGTGCTACCTAAATGAAATGCAGTTGTTTTATTTATAATTATTAAAATAATAAATGTTCTGTTTGCCTGTCTGATACTCTCCACCCGCTAAACGTTATGCCGTGAGCTTTTCATTATTGCTTTTTTATTTTTTCCACAGGATTTCCTAAATGTTCTGTTTGCCTGTCTGATACTCTCCACCCGCTAAACGTTATGCCGTGAGCTTTTCATTATTGCTTTTTTATTTTTTCTACAGGATTTCCTATTAAGTAAGTACCAGTATGATTTTAATGACTTATTTTTTTGCCAACTGAAAATTCATTTTTCGACTTGAGAGGGTATGAACATGAACTTACTGCTGGCGATTTAAAATAAATTGCAAAACTTACACCATATTTTATTAATCCTCACCTTTTTAACACCCAAAAATAGATGCATACATGCTTGAATTAATTTACTCCTTCTGCTCTCGGATGAGATGTATGTTCGCACTTTCGGTGATTATTTTATTTTTATAACTTTATTAATTTGATTATTATTAAGTGTGATGAAGTGGGAGGGAGCTTCTCGTTTTCGTCGTCACTTGCACAGTACACCACCTCACGACCAACTTGAAAGTACATGTAAGGATGAATGTTGAGTTTCTTTTCTGAATACGTTGTTGTTGTTGGTCATTTAATTTTCCTTAATATGTAATTAGACTAGATGAAACTAAAAAGTTTGGACAGAAGTCAATATAAATACAGCGGTGTTGTGGAGTGGAGTCAGAAACAGAGCAGCAATAACAACTCTGCAAGAACATTTAAAAGTACATTACAATCAATAATCGCTAGTTCATATAGGTAGGTAAATTTTCATATTTGCATTTACGGAGTCAGTTCAAACACGAAGAATCCTAGTATTTGCTTAGCCTGCAGGGTTTCCCATCGCAAAAAACTCAACCCATCATCATCCTCAACTCAAATCCCTGAAGTGAAACAACGTCATTCTATTTCGTCCTCCAACTCCAACTCCAACCCATCTCCGCAACTTAAAAAATACGCATTTTTTTTCTTAAAACAACTCTCCCCGTAAATCATCGGAGACAGCAGGATGTGTCAATAAATGTTATAAAATTACCAAGTATGAATTCTTAAGAAGGGTTAATGCTATGCGCTTTCATTAAAAAATCCAAAATTCCGATTTGTATTTATATTAAGTACACACGGTAGACATGTACTTGTATGCATGTATCATGTACCCAGTTGTTTTATAAATGATTCTCCGCGGGTTTAAAAAATGGAAAACCTTGTTTTTAGTTCAAGCTTATGCAAACAAACGTGCAAAAAATACTCGCCTTTGTTTTCGCTCCTTCTTCTTGTTGTTTAATTCTTTATCGAATACCTAGAAGCTGTGTTGTGTCCGTGTGTTGTTGGAGGAGAGTAGGTAATAACAAACGTGCAAAAAATACTCGCCTTTGTTTTCGCTCCTTCTTCTTGTTGTTTAATTCTTTATCGAATACCTAGAAGCTGTGTTGTGTCCGTGTGTTGTTGGAGGAGAGTAGGAAATAAAGTCTAAAAGTTGAGCAAAACAGACGATTAATATCTTGATATGACTTGAACATAATATTCTGCTTAAAATATTTTTTTTGAGTGGCAAGACAAGGCAAGCATCATAACCAAACACAACAAACACCGTGCATATACTTAGGTATGCGTATAACTTCACTTGTAACATGCTACATACGTAAATAGCATGCACAAAAAAATGAGTAATAATATGGTTGGTAGAAAACCAACAAAAGAAATTCATTCTATTTGTTAAACGTTATCGAGACATTTATTAAGACCATACAGAGCTTTCTCACCTTTTCCTTTACTCCGCACGTTAGTGAGTGAACATCCTGCTTTTTAAGTGCAACTAATCATTACCTATTTGAAATGGGGAAAGGAATATATTATTTTCCCCTCAAGTGTTTGAGTGCATGCAAAGGAGAAGTAAAAATTTCTTGAGGGAAAAATAGAGAATTGAGTACTTTATGAGTTTTTATTTGTCTTACGATTTCATAGCTTTGGGTTTGAGCATGGAACGTGTTGAATTGCTCGTTTTTCATGGACATGAGGCATGCATGCAAAATTCTGCACGGTAATACACCACCTATTTTCGTCATGACATGGTCTACTCCACTATACTGTACAGACTGGTCACTAGTGAGAAAATAAATAAATATTTCGCTGGCGTGATTTGAACATTATTGCTTTTCATGCTATCCATGAAAATAAAATGAAGAATGATGTGAGTTTGAGTGCGAATGCTGCTGATCCTTTAAAGTGATATGACACGAGAGTGTAAGAATGCCCTAGGAATACAATTTTATTTTCATTTTTCATAAAAAGTAAACATTCATTGAATTTATAATAAATAGAGTTTTGAGCTTCTAAAAAATTAACTTGGGCTAAAAGTGGTCCTCCTGGTCTTCATCTTCATCCGTATTGAAATGCTTCGCGTATTTTTTTCGCTGTTTTCACGTAAAACCAACTTAGCTCTTATTTCACTTCGGAGGAGAAAAAACCTGTCGTGATTATCATCAAGCCGGCAAACTCATCATTTAATTCTTGGTCACGATGATGATCATCATTACATGATGAGCTTTAATTTAAAGGGGAATATAAGACTTCGAATCGAATGTGGCTTCACTTCTTCTGAGCAATATATGTGAAGTCAAGTCACCGGCACTCTGTTTGATGACATCATATTTCTTCTCTTCGCAGAGGACCGTTTTCAAATGGCAGGAGATGGAATTTTGCTGCTGGTATAAATGGGGAAATTACAAAGTTCCTACATCCTTTCGTCCAGCTTTTTTTATGTCGGGTGTCGTGCTCTGCAAAAAAAGTGCACTTGACTCGATTTGATTTACATATTTTTGAACGGGAGAGTATGCAAGGAACTTGAGCTGGAAAAAGAAATGTAGTAGAAAGGGAGAAAGAGTCGCTATCGCTAGTCGCTATACACTCGCGTTGATATACATATTTCGGCATGGCTATATAAGACATGGACGGCAAATATTTTTTCGAGTTGAAACTGAAACAAGAATTTGAAAAGAATTTTGTTGGTGGAAAATGGACGCAAGAAATGTCTTCACTTGCCATGATTAGCTCCCGACTTGACTTGTGCGATGTATTTTTTTCGCCACACAACTACACTACATACAGTCATCGACATCAACAAAAAGGAAGGAAAAAATATGTACCTACCTATGTAGGTAGGCATGTATTTTTCGCGGCGAGTCAATAAAGGGATCATGTTCAAATGGCACAAGGTATTGTAAAAAAAATATATGCATACGACGCTAAAATACAATGTTTCGTGGCAGGCAGGTTGGTATGTGAGCGCGCATAATATTTGACTTCCATAATATTTTATAGCGTCATAATTCTGGTGAGTGGTAATTACACCTTTTTTAAATTGCCTTTGATGTAAAAGAATTGAAGAAGAAATTCTTTTATACTAGCTCGACAATTCTTCCTTTTTTATGAAGGCTTGCTTCTATCAAATTATTTTATTAATCAAGCTTGATTGCCATTTTGTAGGAATAAATAAGGCTGAAACAACTGTCAACTCATGTCCTAATGGTATGCAATGAACTTAACAAACAACATGAGTTTGACCACCTTTGACATCATCATCATCGTCCACACACATACATGATCACGAGCAAAATCACAATATGTCGGTAGGATTAGATAGATTAGGATGCGCGCATGAAGATGATAATAATGACGCTGGCGCTGCTGCTGTGAAGGCGTTGATGGAACATGACTTTATCAAAAGAAAATCATTATAATGTATATGTAGTTTTGAAAGTATTCAATTAAAATTTTCCTTTTAAAAATGCTTTATCATTATCTCGATGTGATAATGCGTATTTGTAGGCAATTTGTATTGCATTTTGCGAGCTTTCATTGTTTTAGATGATGATGTGAGTTATGGGGTGGTTAATGAGAAGTGAAATGTGCTTATTAAATATGTGGTGTTGGTGTTATTAGCATCACCTCAAACAATAACATAAAATAGGAATGTGGAGTTTATGGTGTTAAAAAGTTTTGATGATGATTTAGGATACGCATACTTTACTAGAATATGTTTTGGAGTGCTCAACTCAAATACATAATCGAAGTCGAGATTCACAGTCAAGGAAACGAAAATGCGAAGTGAATGAAGCGGTTTCTCGGTGTACATATACGGAATCTCAATGACAACTTCAATTTATTTGTTTCAAACAGATCGACCATTGGACTGCCCGTTTCCAGTCATTCCAGCAATTGCGACTCGCGCTGCAGATTTTGCGTTGCATTGAAGTTGTTTAACCAGTAAAGCATATTTACGGAATTAATGCAAGTAGTACATGCATCTGCAATCTGCATTGATTGCTTTATGATTGAATGGTAATATTTTCCAGTTATTATCATCAAATGGTACTTAATCTAATGCAAAGTTCATGCTACAACAAATAAAATTTATTATTAGGTCGTCGATTTGCCAATAGAAAAAAATATAGCTCAAATGTATTAAACTGTACCGGCAGCATTTTCTCATGTTTAACCTCTCTCTTGAATCGTGAATATTTTGACTCACTTTAAAGTTGGAAACTCGCACAGCATGGGGCATCAGCAGAAAAATTTCATCCTTGAAGGTTCATAAAAGCTACTAAAACACTAAAAAAACTGATGTAATTATACCTCCACGTACCCCTGCGTAATCGAACCTCTCTCTCTTGGACTTTTTAGCATTATTATTTTGCGCTCGCAAAACCCCCTCTACTTTACTTCTTCTTTTATTGAAACCTCTTTGAAGTTGATCACACACCGCACCGCATTTTACTTACTCCCAGCGACCAGCATGAAAACCTGGCTTGGCTTGGCCTGGGATAGCGCCCGCTCGCTACTATGACTACTACAGCTACTTAAAATGCACGTCAAGTAAAATAGTCATTAGGTTGAATGAGACGGATACAATACGTTGAGCAAATTTTCTTCGGATGACGATACCATGTTGTTGATGCTTTTAATATAATTTAATCTGTCTTAACAATTTTTAGACAGCTTCATCATCACCACAAATGGTAGAACAAGACAAGGAAGTGAAAAAAAATTTGAAGAGTGCAGTAGTAGGCAGTAGGCAGAAGCCACTCATGAAACAACGTGTTTCATGCTTCAAAGACACATTTTTCCCCGACAATAATAAGAAATTGCAATGTTTTTGCATTAGTGAAAGAATATGGGAATGCCCAAGCATTATTTTATTATCATTGCTCCTTCCATTTTTTTCTTATGCGTTTACCTATGTAATTAATGAATTCATTTCTAAAAAATAGGATGAACAATAAACATAATAAATGTCTTCAATAAACAATGTCTGTGTACTTATGTTAGGGGAGCAGGGGAAACAAACAATGATTCACACACAACACACAAGGCAAAAAAGAAGAAGAAGAAGTGCCACACTGCCAATCATCCCTCCTCCTTTTCTTTGAATTTGAAAAAAATGATGAAGAAAATTATGGGAAGCATGTGCGTACAAGGTGACACATGTATACTCTCTATTTGCTTTACCCCAAGGCATATCCTGCATTCTACTCCACTGTACAATTATTAATAAGCTCTAGTTTGTATTTTTTAATTTTTATAATTGATTATATTTTTTACTGTTAAAATTGACTTATGATATTAATGATGGTGATGGTGGTGGTAGTGCGGGGGTGGATGATTCCCATATTTTATTGGGATGTAAGGCAATAATCATAAATGGTTCACCTTGTCCTGTCATAGGGAAACTCGTAAAATACAAGATTACTTACTAATGTAATGTGAAATGATAGAGATTTTTTAAAATTTTACATAAGTGTGAGCAAAACACACAATTTGTGCCTGCCTTCTTTCCTCTCTGCACACACATAATTGTTCACACAGTTCTCAAGCAAGACCAAGAAGACCTGCTACCACCGCTGCGCTGCTCCTGCACCAGCACCACAACAACCTGGCCTGGCCAGACCAGCAGTAGTGTGTCCGTCGGCTAAGCTTTTGCACTAGGAAGCGAGCCAAAAATACACAGAAGTTCATCCGACCAGATTTTTTTGGTGAGAAACATGAGCAAACATTGCAAAAAATATGTGATGTAGACGGAGATTCCCATGTGAGATAAGTATAAAAATAAAAAAAATCTCACTGGCTGACTTGGCTTCTTGTAGAGCACTCTAAAAAAATTGGTTGTACAAACTAGAAACTAACTAATGACATGATTTTGATGTGATATGACGGCCATCATATCACAACGTAACTTTTAATATGGGCATATGTACAAAACTAAACAGCATAAAATGATAAATATGAGAATGAATCTGATTGTTAGTAGACAAGTTTTGAGAATAAGCGGACGGACGGATGGACGTTAGGATGGATGGATGGATGGAGGATTAGATGCATGTGGTCATTAATTTAGTATTCCAAGCAGAAATACAGGAGAAAAAACATTATTATATTATTAGAAGCGCGGCACTCGCAGTTTGCCAGAGAAGACAAAAGAAGGAGAAAAAACATACACATAAGTTGTAATAACATAGACTGTGCGAAAAAATTTATAAAGATGTTGAGTTTACCTTCCTCCTCTACATACATAATCATCATTTTTAATGTTTCAGATTTGTTTCTTCTGAAGAAGCCGGAGCTGTAAGAAGAAATTAGGTATACAAGGATAATAATGATATCAGGATGATGATAATATGACTGACTTTTCGTGTGTCTGCCTACTGCCTACCCATCTAATCTGTAGCAATAAAATATAAAAGCAGAGCGCTAGGATTCAGGGGAGTTTTATTTGCATCTTGTGTAATGTAGGTATCAAGACTACAAGATAAATACAAATGTGCTCTAAAGCTGTAAAAAACTTGTACAATTTTTTATACGAGCAAGTGGTTTTTTATAGACTCGCAAGTAAAAGTAAACTAGTGAATAATTAGCGATTACTTATGTTCACAAACAGACATGAGAAATAATTACAAGCGACTCGAAAACCAGCAAAGTAAGTCGAGTCGTACTACTACCAAATTTTTGATTTCAAGTTTGCAAACTTTTAAAAAAATTAGATGGAATGAACACATTTTTGGGGAAATTTGAAATGTGAAGTAGTAGACAATTGCATAATTGTATAGAGCATGATAATAACGTTTAGTTTATGAGAGCCGGTATCGTATCCACTCAAAGTTTATGAGAGGCTGAGATTCTTGGCATTCCTACAAGTTTTAATTAGCCCTGATATTGGGGTGTCTAGCTCATAACTTTCGAGACAAATGTGGGTACGTATGCATGCATGAGTTGAGTTCACTTCTGGATCGTAATTCACCTGAAGGATAAAGAAAGAATGAATGAGTTCCAGTTTTCTATAGAGACCGGCTAATTGGGTGACATCTGCGAAAAGATCTGAAAGTGGGGCTTGAGATAAGGCCAAGTTCTCTAGACGCTATTCATATTCTATATACTGCTTCCTCATCATGTGGATATTGTGGATGGAGGTATCACTTTTATGGTAGACTACTTATCTAGATTAATTATGTAAGCTCATGATTTAATTGCGCATTTAATTCATGTTTTCAGCTCATTCTCTTTTGCACAGAAATCCGTATATATTATTATCAACGTTCACACACGAGGATGATGAGAAGATTCACAATGATGACGCGTGTGTCTTGTGTACTTTCCGAAAAATAAAAAAAATTTCCTTGAGATGATACATACAACCTATAATAAAAATAGGTAAATAATAAATAAAGTATTGCTCTTCTCTTTAATTGTGAGAGGAGACCGTTCGGTTAAATCATAATTATTGCCGTAATTAGGCAAGCCTAAGACTACAAAAGTGAATTGAAAACATGTGATTATTTTGTTGTTGTGTAACATTTTGATTATAATTTTGGATCATTGTGATGATGAGATGAGAATTAGATTCATGGGCGATAAACGAAGAAGAAGTATTTCATTCATTGCAAAAATTGCTATTAATCCATGTAGGTAGGTTGTAGGTATAATATTAAAAATGGCAACGAAAGTGTTGTTGGGTCTTGTCTTTTTGGTATTTAGGTACTTGACTTCAGTTTTTTGGTGTGCGCTTTTTGTTTTAATTGAGGAAAAAAAATATTAATTCATCATTAGGGATTTTTTTCTTTATGCGGGGGCGAGTTATTTTGTTGTTGGAGTTTGTGCTGCGAGTTCATAAGCGCAAGCTGCGTATTAAACCATTAATCATAAAACCTTTAATGGTTTACTTGTCTCCATTTTTTTCTGTGGAAGAAGACGAGAGAAATGAGCAATAACAATATTTGCCATTATCATCATTTCTCGCTTTTGTTTTTCAAGTGTGTGTGTGTGTGTAAGCGTAAGCCGAGCCGAGCCATTTAACCGTCTAAGTATGATGCTGTAGTAGTAGTAGCAGCATATAGAGTAATAAATAATTAGTCGTTTTACATTATATTTACCTGCGTGGCCAATCCACCACACCAGAGTCCATCTAGAGTAACGTAATTCGAGAATCGGATATGAAAATCGTAATAATAATCATCATAATAATCACACAAACTAATAATAAGGTAAGATGTGAATGTGAACCACAAGAATAGAAGACAGTAGAGTAGACACTGTGCTTTTGTTATGAGCGAGCGCCCATTAAAATAAGAGCAAAAATAAGAATCAAGGAGCTCTGTTTCCTTTTGTATGAGCTGTGAGCACGGCGAAAAGATGAGAGGATCAGCTTACCCACTGCAAAAAAGCAATCTCATTCTAATTCTGATTCTCTGGTGCTCATGATGATGAGTGAATGATATGAAGTGGCGATTGTATACACATTGGGTGTAATTCAGGGCATTATCGTAACTTCCAATCTCCTTTTTTTTGTGAATGACGAATAATGTAATGTAATGTATGATCGAAATTAGTACCTACCTAAACATGATTTTTTGTATGCATACGAAAATTGAATTTGATTTTCATGTTTATTTCCCTTTTGCCACCTTTCGTCAAAACCGCACAATTAAAGGGGTGAAAATTTTATTCCTTCGCATTTAAATATGTGGATGACTGCATTTTAATGTTTCTAATTCCGTTAAAATAAATTAGTGTAGGTATGCAATCCACCTAGCACAAAGCTCTTCAGAAAAAAACTGTTGATTTCAATTTTGGTTATGAGCTTTCATGCTGTCATTTCAGATTACACCTGAGAGCTTGAATGATACGAACCCTCTTATTTAAAAGCTGAAGTGTTGCTGCCGTTCCTAATGATTTCCAAACTGAGAAAATAATTAAGATTTTAATGGACCGTAAAAAATGAGTACTTAGCTCCCTTCTACTTATCGCTTTGCGAATATATGTATTATATTAATGCGGAAAAATTTCGGAGAAGCATTTTTACCTCACGAAAGAACAAGGTAAAGTAATAAATTCAAACCTTTTTTCGCAATTCTTTGTATTCATGATTCAACCGTTTAAAAAAATTCGGAAGGGTACGGGGTTCGCAGTTCGCGGATCGTATGTTTGATCATGTTAGGTAGTTGATGCAATAAGGTGAACATAAGTTTTATTGTTTTTGCGACCATTTTCTTGAAATGATGACGTGGATATGATTTTTTCCTATAAAAAACAACTTTTGTTGAGAGCTGTTGATTTTCTGACTGCACACATCAGAAAAACGGCTTATTTAAGATACACACATACCGCTCACCTGCGCACATTTTTCAGAGAAGATTCACTCAAAAGATTAAATAGGTAATACATTTTTTAATGTTAGCAACTTGAAGTTGGAGCAATAACATAAAAATTTTTAGAGAAGAAGAAAAAATCCTGTGGAATGCATGCAAAACGACAGGGGTCCATATAATGACAGGAACTTCTACTTTTTTCGCGAAAAAATGCATAATTTTTTTCTACAATAATAGAAACTGAGCTAGTTTTCTAGGAGAGAGTTCCTCGTTGAAATTGAGGTATTTGGTCAGGTCTTTGGTCCAGAGAGAAAATATAGAATGGCGAAATGTTTTGATGAGATGACTCGAACACTACAAGAGGTAGTAGAATTTATAGTTGTTTTTTATTTGGAAAGCATTCTATAAATTAGTTCTTCAATTGCGAGGAATTATTCTGAGAAGTTTAAACAGTCTATTTTTCTAGCTGGGAAACCGCCTGTTTTAAAACAAACTTTAAAAGTGAAACAGTTGAACAGTTTGCTACCGGTCTTGAGAGTTTGAGTTTATATCTCATGGGCAGATGGATAACTACTTTATTTATGGTAGCAAGTAGGTTAAGTCGTGCGAAGAAATTCAAGACGCGTAAAAATCATAAAAGAGAAGCAGGCATGGTTCACTATTACGTAGGTAACGAAGTCTTAATGTTTTAATTTTCAGAGAATTTAATGCTTCTAGTTTCTCCATACATCTGGCTATGACGCAAAGCATTGAGCTACAACAGCATGGGAGATGGAATAAATGAAATAGAAATAATTGTTCAATATTTTTTGGACTTATCAATTGCCGATAATCGATCTAATTGGCATTGCCAAAGTCAATTACTTGATAGAGATTGTGCAGAGCTCAAATGAAAATGAAATGGATACTTTTGAGAAATTCGATGGAAGTGCAGGTATGGAGCGTAGCGCATTGAAAAATGATCAATAATATTAATTATTTTGTCTACCGTTAGACTTTAATTGTTTCATGTGATTGTTGTCTAATGATAAATATCATTTTATGATTCTGAGATAAATTCTGGCTACGTGCGGAGGAACTGAAATTTCCACGATTGTAATCTTGACACCAAGAACATCCAGCCAGCCCAAGCAAGCATCTATAAAATTCTGATCAAGGAAGCTAACGTGGTTACCTAAACTGCTATTAATAACGCATTAGAAATAATTATATTTTAGAAAAAACTGCAATTTACCTTCATCATGATGGATGATACATGATACTCCGTTCATATCACATTTAAAAAGCGTGTCATCACAGATAACACTATCGGTCAAAGTCATATTGATAGCGATAATCAATTGCATACCTAATCTGACCTCTTCAAATTGCGCCCGAACTACTAATCTTTGGCAATAAAAAAGTTTTTCCCGAAATTGCACAGCTTCAAAATTAAAATGCCATCTACAACTTTAAATTAAGCCTTTACTGTAATTTCCGTGAAAGAAAGCAAAAAAGAAGTAGTATTATAAGAATCCTCGTGGTAAATTGTTTTCAAGTTTATCAAGAGTGTTTATAATTATAGGCTATTTATGATTAGGCTCCCACGCAAATGATTTCCCTCTGCACTTGTGGTTAAGCATTAGTCATGCATTTTGCAATAAATTGCGATAAGTTGTAGTTGAAGGTAGAAGAAGATGTGCCTAATGACAGCTCTTTTTTCACATTTTTTTCGCAATGAAGTACTTTTTTGTATTTTTGCACATCATCACCTTTAAAATCTATGCATTAAGATAGGGTTACAACTAGTGATTTATAAAATTGTAACATTTCAATTTTTTATCAGGACCGTCATCACCACTACCACTTTTTTGCCACTAGACTGTAGTATAGCGTAGCATGATTGAATGATACCCGACATAAAAAATATAAATCTATTTAATTCTTCTCCTTTTCGAACCCTTTCTTTAGCATCCGACCTCACACAAGACAACAATTACCAAGAAGTGCAGCGATATTGTTGCAGATTTTACTTGCAGATTAAGAAGAGTCGACTCAAGATATGCATCTTCTTAATCCCGGCCCACACCTTCATTCAGAAAAAAAATAAATTAGTGATGATGATGGTGATGGCAAGAGTCGTAAGGATAAAAGACATGGATCTGTTAGCACCTCACCAATAATTAATTTTAATGCAGTTTATTGAAAATTCCCAATCCCACACAGGACGAACTAGAGAACTGAGGGGAAATATAGAAATCGTTCTCTTAAATTACAGACATGTTCCTAGCAATTTTTGGAAAAATTAGTGCGAATTTCTAGATAAGCTCTTATCATACACACTTTAATGTCCTTTTTTCACGGATGGCTTGATCACGGGTAGGAAAAAATGATGTGTGTGTCATACACATACTCATATTCATCTTTTCATTTCCATTATTACTATTTTTTACATTCCTAGAAATTAAATTAGTAGTTTGCAAAAAATATATATTGTGATGGTGGTGATATTATGACCTCTAATCTTCCCCGTGGATTTGATAATGAGCTGAGATGCGATGCATGATGCATGCGAAAAAAATGAACTTCTAAATTTAATAATGCACTCTAGTTAATCACATTATTCCCAATTCAGGATTTCCCCCAGTCAGACTGATGCATTAAGCTGATAAAGTAGGTAGATAATATGTGGAGTCAGTAGTCCGAGCTAATAATATTTTATGATGTGTATACTAAACTGAGGAGTATCACTTCTTAAGTTCATCGTGATAACAATAATGCTATGGGAGGACGATGCGATGACGACAATTGTCAATTGTGCTGTTTGGAGACCCCCTTCCGTGCATGTTGTCATTGCACTCTAGAAGCAAAAAAATTGTGTTCGTATTTCGTATTCGTGTGCTCCGTCACATTTTCATTTCGTTTCAATTGAAAAAGTTTTTAAAAAATACATGTGCTCAGTTTTAGCTCAATACATGTGATCATTTGACAATGCAATGCTGTGGTAATAAAGCAATGCTAGAATACAACTAAATGCCACATTGGTAATAGTAATGTAAGCACCTGTCATCTCTTCGACTACCAAATAAATTAGTTTTTTAAGGGGGAACACACGATTACGAAGAGAGGGAAAACATGACATTACCAACATCAAAAATGGCTAATATGACAGTCAGTTGGCTTATCCTTGCATATTGCATCAGTTCAGTTCACAGTTGTGGGTTTCGACTTGAATTATCATCAACCCCTTCTGTTGTTGTTCATGTGTCAAGTGAAACAATAACAATAATTGTAAAAGTGAATGGGTCGATTAAAATGCTTAAATTTCAACAGCGTATGTTTACCTTCTGTTCTCTCTGATGAATAATGTAGATGGTCTGGCCTGGTCATAATGATTCAGTTAGAGTTACCAATACAAGGAAAAATTTGTAACAGTAAATAATAATTATAATTGAGGAAGAAAATGTATTGGGAGAAAAGGTATAATAATAAAAATACATATATGCAATTTTCGAGCTTGTACATTGTATTGGACATTGGATCGATCGATTGACTTGTGTGTTCTGGTTGAGCCACCATTATTACAAGTGTCATTGGGGAGGTAAAGAGTGGAGAACGACAAGTGGAGTAATAAATAAATGACACATTACATATGTTGTTCTTGTTCTTCAAATGTTATGTAAGCAGAATTAGATTTGATTAATGGTGATTGCAGGAAATTAAATTGGCTGTGTGCCGTGCTGTTCCAATCCATGCGATGTGGACACGTAAGGGGAAATGCAAGTTTTCATCAGGGAATTGACAAATGACAAAAAGGAAAACATGCCCGAAGCCTTGGAAAAGGAGTTGGAATTACAGGCTAATATGATTATTTTAAGTAATTTCTGGATGAAGGGAAGAAATCTCAGAGGACACTTTTCCGCAATTTTATGATGATACTTATGATGAGAAATGAAAGCGGGGTAAAATGCTAAAAAAATTGTATAAATAACAAGACTCAAATAAATCATTTTT
>JAHZNI010000821.1:0-19288 GCA_027744415.1 Seira ritae
AAAGTTGAAGTAATCGATACCTTTTACTTTCATTTTTAGAAAAATATGCCAAATAAAAGAGACCATAGCTTTCACCAATGCTTTCACTCCTTTGCATATGGACGAAGGAGAAGGATATAGTGAAGCCTGTCCCTATAGAAAATTTCGCCTTGTCACCATAGACATCGTTCATCGTTATTTCACTTTTACACTGCAGCATCCTAATAGGTGATGTCTCTGCCGCTGCTATCAAATATGGCAATTAAGCTAGAATCAGCAACCGTGACAATTAACAACCGCTGGGATCAATTCGTACAGCGGAATCCCCGATGGCTATCTGCTCTGGCAAGTTATGAGTTTGTACGTACCTCCAATAAAAAAATCTCTAAATTACGTGTTAGTTAATTACTAATTAGGGGCTGTCCATAAAATACGTAACAAAAGAGGGGGGAGGGGGGTGTTTCGGTCCGCCTATCTTGCCCATGTTAAAGTCCCTATCCTGTAACAGTTACAGGGGGGAGGGGGGGTGTCCAAAAAAGTGATTTTTAGCGTTACGTATTTTATGGACAGCCCCTTATGATCATGATCATTAGCTTTGTTGCCACCGCCTTTGTTTGTTTCAGAAGATGATGGTAATCATATTTCATGCGACATTTGTAACAAAAAAAAGGAGGGAAGTAGGGCAATGAGATCATTATTATTATTATAACATTTTATTTTCTTCATTTTTTTATCTAAATCATTTTCATTTTCTTTTACTTTTTACTTATAATCATCTTAAATAATAGCACAGCTTTAGAACTTTTAGTACTCACTGAGGCATCCCCGAAGCATTCATTTCATAACATATTATTACATACATTAAAATTCGATCGATTCGATTTCGGAGATTTTGCGAATGAATAAATAAGTATGTATAATCGGATTCCAAGAAAATGGAAATGTTCTCATGGGCGGGCATCGAAAAGCATATGTATGTACGTAACTAAACTGGGAGATTAAGTTAATTATTATCGAAAAATGTGTACCGGAGGAAAAGGAAGGAAGGAGAAGAATGTACCGTATCAAATTACGTCATTATAACAGAAATTGTTAAATTAAAATAAACTGGGGGATTAAGTTAATTATTATCGAAAAATGTGTACCGGAGGAAAAGGAAGGAAGGAGAAGAATGTACCGTATCAAATTACGTCATTATAACAGAAATTGTTAAATTAAAACATGAATGTATTATGTATAATATTTAGATTACAAAAGGTTTTTTAATGAACGCTCACTAAATAAAGCGGAGTGCATTTCAAATTCCAAGCTCCTCTGTTCCTCTCATTTTTCTTTGAACGAAGCGAGTGGCGTGGCGAGGGAATACATCAAATACAAATTACTTTTGGTGGATTGCTTTAGAAGACTCATCAACAATTATTTTTTTCCTTTCTACTTAACATTTAGATTGTATTTACATTTAGGTCAGTCACACGAATATATAGAGATTTCAATAGATTACGACAAAGTCAATACACATACATAGGTATATATGCATCGGAATTTCTCTTATTTATATTTTGAATACAGTAAATACTTACGAATCTATAATAATTAATAATTACATTTATAAAGGGAAGATTTTAGATGCAAATATTTTAAATACATTTTTTTACTATCGAATTATTTGTTCTTAAATATTAATACAGTCTTGTCGGTACAATAATAGACACCAAAATACAGTTGTTTTTTGTAAATTAGAGACATAAGTACACAAGTAATATTTTATCTTCTGTAATTATTTCTTCCCTGATTAAACTTTAAGTTTCTGAAATATAATGTATAAGGAAGTACATAATTATGCAAATGCATACGTTAAGAATTAACTTAATTTGTTTTCGTTTGTTTCGTAAAATAATATTACGTAAAAATAGCAACATTTATTTCCATTAATATTCATAGATTCTAGATTTAATCACACTTGTAATAAAGTAATTATTTAATTATTAAGTTTTGGCTTAGAGTGAAAATCCTTAACACGAAGGATGAGTTAAAAAGGGAATTTAATAAAACTATTTTTTGCTTTCACCTTTCACTATTCACTATACAGCAGTTCCAATATACGACATGGGTAGAACATTTGTCAGATCCACATTATTATTCCCATTCCTCCGCTGAAGCTCTAGATCCCCTGAGGGAGCGGGAGCAGGAGCAGTGTTTGTGGTTAAGGTTATGTTATTACCTGCTCGAGTATTATTAGCTTCATCAGCGGCCTCCTCATCAATATAAAAAGTATCTAAGTTTGTGCCCAAACTCTCATCCTCCTCGTCAATCCTCTTGGTTGCCGTGGAGCTCGGTAGGAATTGCGTGGCAGCGGCCCAGTTCCGAGGAGGGAATGTGTTCCAAACTAACCGAAACAATCATTTCAGTCTCGTCCTTCGAATTGGAACTAAAGCTGCACCCTGTGCTTGCTGGCATGTAGGAGGTGGTGGTGGTCGTAGCACTGGACAAAGTGGCGGGATTACCACCCCGGGCAACCCTATTGAAGACATAGGCCGCGGAGGCTGCTGCAGCAGCGGAATTCGTCCTGTAGGACGTGAGGGGGAGTATGGCACCGCAACTCATGTTCCTCGAATGACGTACGGTTCCTCATGTAGTGGTGGTGGTGATGCTGTGGATAAGGCTGGGGTTGATAAGCAGTGTCGAAGTAGTATAGCCTATGTGAAGGTCCTGGCCTAGGCTCCGAGTCGATTCCGAACATGTAGGGGAAGCTTGTAGGATTAGTGGAGGAGGAGCACGTGGAGCTCCTCCTTAGATACCTCACGGCGGCAGCAGCGGCATTAACGGGGCCTATGTAGCTACTGCTGGTGCTGCTAGGAACCGTTATCGAAAGCCCGGAAACGGGATCCTTCTCCTCCATATTGGCAATGGTCCCTGTAGAGCCGCCATCGGCACTACTTAAATTGGGATTGCTCCTTCCTTTCCCTGCACTGGGGTCATGCTGCTGTGCAAGAAGGAGACCCATGTTCACAGTCTCATTGGAGTGACTCCTACTCCTATCACCTCCAACAATATTGGAGGCTCGCCGGAGGTAGTGTCTACTCGACCTCTGGTACATTCCTCCTCCACCGCCAACCGCCACCACCACCTCCTCCTACTCCAGGCATTCCACCAAATCCCCCACCTCCCCTTTCCGAAATGAATGATGAGGGTCCATCAGGAGACTTTATGGTGGGTAGGAGCATGCCATGAGCGGAGACTGTGCTGGACCTGTGAGGATTCATGAGGAGTGGATGCGTCGCTCCTATCAAACTCCCGGACTTCCCTGATTTCGTAGGAGACATCACATTCACCTCCTCCGGCTCGATCATATTGATCTTCTCAATCATCTCGCGGATCTCAGTGCGGAGGATGACTAGAAAGCAGGTCTTGACGAAGCCAATGATACAAAAGCCTAGAATCAACATGATTCCTGAGACGTGATCAACCCATTCCAACAGCTTCACTCCGCAGCCTGCCCCATAGACGTAGAGCTTCTTCTCGAGAACTTCCTTGCCCGAGGATGATGAAGATGATGTGGAGGAATTGGATGATGATGATGTTGATGCATTGTTAGTGGCTTGGTTGCTCCCATTTATTTTCCCGTCTCCCGCATTTCCTCCACTATGGAGGAAGGGAGAACTGTGGGAATAGATAATTGGAGTGTTAGTTTCCAAATAAGTTGTTGAAGAGGCTGAGGATGACACTGGGAAAAAATCGTATTTTCCTGTGTTGTCCTCTTCAACCACCTTCCTGTTCCTCCGCAGTTCTAGGACAATGTTTGGTAAAGATGATGATGATGACGACGACGAGGATGAGGATGTGTGCAAGTCGCTAAAGGCTTCCATTTTACTTGACTTATCCACTTCCCGTCTAACCAGACCCTTCACAAGAGGAACATGATGTTGTTGATCCTGCATAATATCATACATTGCCTTACTGCTACTTGGCTCGACAACAAAACGACTCATAATTCTTTCAGACTTTTTCCCAAGTTTTGCCAAAAGGCTTTCCTCATTCTTTTCTCTCTCAATTTCGTTAGCTACTTTCTCGTCGGCGGAAGTGAACTTGTTGTGTGTCTTGGGAAAAGACTTTGTCCTTGTTTTCCGAAACGTATGTTGACTCTTCTTCTGCTGTTCCTGCTCCTCTCTTTCTGCTCCTTCCAGGTCCTTGTAGCTGTAGTCCTTTGTTTTCCTTTGATCAAGCAAATCCTTCCTGTTTGAGTTGCGATGATTGAGTTGTTCCTCAGGCTGCTCATGACACAGTAAGCCTTCTCCTTCGCGGGGAACTTCTCTCGCCGGCACTTGGGTTTGGGTCAGTGGTGGTGAGGATGAGGATGAAAAAGCTCTACTCGATTTTTTCTCCCTTCTCCCCCTCCTCTCCAACTGCGATGCAATGGACGGGAATAATTTGTTCGTCTGGTTTTGGTTCGTAATATTATGGTTTGCTCTACTATTTCTGTGTTGATGTTTTTGATGCACCTGCTCTTGTCGTTTGCTCGGATTGGAATTGGCCTCATAGCCACTAAATTTACTACGCAATTTTTTCCACTTCTTCTTTTTGTGGATTGTACTACTTTTGAGAATTGTGAAAAGTCCATCAGTTTCACCACTTCTGCTGCTACTGGTGCTGTTCACTAAATCTAAGGAGGAAGCGTTACCATTACTCCTATTACTTCTTACACTCAACTCAGAGTCAATTAAGTAGGGCGAGGAGGACGACGAGGAAGAAGCGGGTTGCGATTTACGATGAAGCTCATGACGTACTTTATGGGCATGAATGGGCTCATAAGTTTTAATATCACGTTTCCCTCCGGCTGCGACCATCTCAAGAAGAGTCCAAGCTTGATTAGGTCCAGGCCCAGGCGGCTGATTATCACCACTTGTGTCGTCGTCGTGGTCATCATCAGGTACATCTACATCCACCACAGGAGCTAGTATTTTCCTATCTTTATAGCTAAAGTTGGAATCGTCTTGGGAGTGCTCGGAGCCGCCAGGCTCGTAATAAAAATCTGTGTCAATCTCATTTCCCAAGATGATATATTCCGCCTCTTCATTCTTCTCGGGGAACAGGTGCTCACTTATACTAGTTCCTCCAGGGTGGTAATGATGACGAGGAGGCTCATCATTTTTATGAGGGAAATTCACAGCAGTCCTGCTGCCCCTCCTTCTAGGGCTCCCTCCACCGCCGCCGCCACCACCTCCATCCCCGGCGTAGTCGGGGGGATAGAGGTGGGAGCCATGATGGGCGTGGAGGAATGCTGACTCTGGTGGAGTGGACCCTGGAGACTGGTCATTGTATGGAGGGTGGTGCTCTTCTTCAATAGGATAATGAGGGACACTATAAGCCTTATCGAGACCAGCACTGCCACTACTGCTACCGACGCTGGAAGGGACATAAAGAAGAATGCAGCAACTACGCCGGCACGGACAACAACAATCCCGAGTCTACATCTACGATGACGTGGGAGTTATGCTTGAGAGCTGAGGATGTACTATGCTTGTTGTTCGTATTCGAGTGGTGGAGCTGGGAGCTCGAGAACTTCTCAAAGTCCAGCGGTCCATCTACGCCACAGCAACGGTCTTGGGATTGGATTTTGTTCCAGCGAACTGTGAACGTCTCGTCTGTAGAGTACTTCTCAATGAACTCCTTGCTCAGGTAGGGTATCAGATTAATCTTGACTTTCTCGAGGCGGAACACCCAGTACAGGCCGACCCCAATGTCGCCCAGGGTGAGGAGGAGGAGGAGCGTCCAGTACAGACTCAGAAGTTTGTGCGATAAGCGTTGTGCTCCCAGGCAGCCTATCGCCTGCACCACTCCGCATTGAAAGAACAAAGCTCCGTAAGCGTAGAAGAACGTTGGATGGTAGAGCTCCACCCCTCTGCAAACAAAAAAAAAAAGAAAAATGGAGCACATCCAATCAATCATCCAATTTTCAGGCTTTCTTCAACCTGTCTTTTTGAATTAAGTCAATTAGGTAGAGTTTTATAAAAAAAATCCTAATCCATTCAGAATTTTTTTGTCCAAAATTTTTGCTCAGGTCGAGAGAATGAAAATTAACAAGGAGCATGGAACTGGCGACGGCGACATGGATGATTGCAAAAAAAAGCGAGGCCGTAATTTTCTACCTTTTTTACCTCATCCTCATCCCGATTGACGCTGACGTTAACGAGGCAGAACGACCTGAAGCCTGACTCCCAACTCCTCTCATCTAATCTTCCTTGCAAAACTTGAATACTCACTTAACGACTTAGCCTCGCTCTTTCCCTTCCCCAGACATCGTCTTCTCTGCTTGTTTTCTTTGTCAAATGACCAAAAGCAATCTTGCTTAATGACGCTACTATCATGGGGAAAGCATCTATCTAATGTTCATAGGTATGTATGTGTATGTATGTGTGCTCATATGGGAAAAAGCGTCGGTCACCTTAAGCTGTCATTAAAAGCTCCATGCTGACTGTTGCTCAATTCCAATCCATTTTTTAAGAACGTGAAGTGTAAGTGCAGTCATTCTCGTTTGTTCCATCTCCTATCCTATCCTATCTTTCCTTAACATCGTATGGTGCTTTCTACTTTCTTTTTTTTCCTCCGAAAAGAAAATGAACAAGGCAAGGAAAGAAGGAAGATGAGCAGCAACGATTACCTGACAAATTACTTTCGAATCACTACTGACTTCTAACTGCCTATAAGGGAAAAAATACTCTGTAAGGTTTATAGTTATAGTTATAGTTTGGGTTCACGAAACAAGAAAAAATCTTGTAAGGCAAGGAAATGGGATTAGGTCGACTTTAAATTTTCAAATAAGGAAAAATTAGAAAAGCACCCTTAAACAGTTTTAAGCGTGGAAAATATTTAAAAACATCATTTTATATTCAGTTCATATCTTTCAACATTTTTTCATTATTAATATTCAACTTTATGCAAGTGCGACGTTCTGCAACGACGCACGGTGCCTTTATTTATTGTCATTTGGTCAAAGTTTGTAAAATTTTAATTCCGGAAGAATAACCTGCAAAACCGGATTGACATACTGACAGGTAGGTTTTCAAGTTTTAGGTAGGATGGACGGTCTAACAACAAAAACGTATAAGTCACCCATTATGAAATGTACCGTGCTCTTAACAAGACAGAAGACGGCAAGGTGTCCACTTAAACTTTATTCGCTATCTCCTTTAAATGGAAAAAGTGTTTCGTTTGTCCGTGTACTTATCTTGAGGGGATCTTATTTTTTGTATGACTCATGCAATCCCTCCCTCCCTCTCTCTCTCTAAAACTCCACTCTACCTAAAAAGAAAGAGAAAAAAACGGGAATTTTTGTAACAGGAAAGAAAATCAATTTGCTTTTCATGCGTCAGATAGAAAAGGACAGTCTCCTCCAATCACCAACGCTTGCTTGTTTGCCCGTATTTTTTTTCATCCTTTTTTTTCCACCTCTAAAATAAATGGGAGCGAGGTTCCCCGCTACGCATTATCTAGCTTCTAGCTCTGGTCAACAAGAGTTAGCCTAGCCAACCAAGTGGAGCGTGACTTTTGTCGACATTTCAAAGTCAGAATGAAGATCAGACCTGGGAGCATTTATCTCTTTTTTCTAAAAAAAGGAATGAATATATTTTTTCACAAAGTCTAAGTCGTCAGTAGTCTGTCTGTGGAAAGTAGAAAGTACTAGAAAAAAAATGGCCAAATTGATTTCACATTTGTGAAGCGATAAAAACCATATCATCCTATGCATCTAAAAGAGATGAATTACTTACTTTACTTTTCTCTTTCTCTCTCTATCGCATAGTCGTGATCTTTTCCCGAAAAAAAATGTGAATGCAAAGCATTAAAAAATGCTCTTTTGATGCGCACACAAATAGAATGAGAACAAAGGTGCCACTTTTTTGCTGAATAAATAAGGATGAAAAATTACAGGAAATTGCTTCACTTCATTATTCACCATTATTTTCTCCTTCACGGTATATGGTATGGTATGGTTTGGTGCAGACATGAAAAATGAAAATGGAGATTTTTGTCTTGAAAAATATAGGTATCACCAGAAAAAATTCCCCCCCCGTCAGACTTTTATAAATTGCTCCCAGTCATTTTCCTCTCTCTCTCTCTTGCTGAGTGAATGAGTGGGTGAGTGAATTGATCTGATAGGAAAAGACGTTTTCTCAACCTCATTTACGTTTTATTTCGCAATTTGAGAAAACTCTGGTAAAAGAGGACAGGTGGGAAAAGTATGTAGGAATGGGAATGCATTTGCATCTTCCATTTGAAAAAAAGTATCTATCAATATCAATGCAGGTCGTCTTATTTCTCCCCAGATGCCACTTTACCCGCCTTAAAAATAGAAGGAAAGACTGAATATTTCATGCGGAAAGATAAATAAAGAGTTTTCTGGATAAACAAGGAAGTTTAAACATTGAAGAAGGGAATTTTGTTTGGGTTTGGGTTGCATAACCATAGTAATTGCATTGCTTACATTGCATTGCATTGTCAATAGAAGAGCCTCGAACTCGAACGGATCCAACCAAAACCAAATGCAAAACTCCATGAATGATTGGATAGTAACCAGTAAATAAATCTACATTCAATATTTAAGCTTTTTCTACACTGCTCATAATAAATTAATTTTACAAAAACAATTTCTTTCTATTTGAAATGTTCCATTTCCTTCCTGCCTATTTTTGGGGGAAACAAACTTCAATCACTAAGTATACAGCCCTGTTGGCGTTGCCAGCAAAAGGGAAATCCTTTGAAAATTATTATCATTACAGCATCTTTTGAGCCACTTCAAAGTACTCCTTCTTTCCTAATTCCTACTCACTCACCGACCATGTAAGTATGTAACCGCAAGAAATAAGCCCTAATGTCCTTTGTTAAAGTACATATCTACATGGTATGCCATACCATGTTCATTCATGGTCTAACCACCAACTTGTTTGTACCAAACTAAATCTCTTCCCCTCATCCTTCCGTTCTTATGTCATGTCATGAGAGCAAAAGTTAGAAAATTTCAAGCACTTCAACAACACTGAAGAGAAAGTAACCAAACTGCAATTTACTAAACCTCTTGAAAGGGAAAGGAATGAAGGGAAGAGAAATTGTGGAAAAATAAATCTGAGGACGAAGACGGATAGTCAGTCATCATCATCCACAATCCACATCCTCCGCCATCATGTAATACTTCACGAGGTAATCATCATCGTCGGCAAAGAAAGAATACAATATACTTACTTAGCTACCTATACTACATACGTATCTAAGAACTCCCACTTCTATTTTTTTTCCTTTCCTCCACACTTCTCCTCAAGGATACTTTAGTTTTCTTTTCCTGAGCACTCACCTAATCTACTTTTCCTGAGACTTGCGAAAAAAATATCCCTAAGTATAGTAGAGTAGATACATGTATCCAACCAATCATCTCGAGAGTTCCTTTCTCCACTCCAAGTAGTCCATTAAGAGCCTATGATAATATTTAAAGTAGGAAAATCCATTCTTTCCCAGGTGGAAAATCAGCGCGCCTTAGAAAACCACCTTAACAGGATTTAATATTTTCCTTGTGAAGACCTCATCTCTTTTTTGCCATTTTCACCAATTCATCAAGAAAAAAAAAGATTGGAAAGATAATATGTGTACTATAGGGACACCTATGTACTTTTCGGCGGTTCCTTTCAAAGAGAACTTTTTGATGACTTCATGTTCTTTTTCGCTCTCCTGGAAATCCATTTTGATTGAACCACACACTTTGATTTTCAAGTGGCTTTTCTTGTTCGGAAGGGAAAAACTTTTAATTTTCTACCACCAGCACAGCACCTTGAAAGAAATCAAGTGTTTGTGAGAGCTCTTTCTAGAACTTATTTTTTCGACAGAGACTCGACTTAGGAAGCCTGTGAGGTTTCCTTCAGTCTTCAGTCATTCCATTCCAGGGTGACTGCAGCTACCTACTCCATTAGCATAAACCATGAAGATCTTCGACTTTGTAATTGTTTTTGCCGGTAAAAAAATTAAATGATTGAGGGCCTATAGAACAAACACACTGCAAAATGCCTACGAAGATGCTTTTAAATTCTTCCAAATTTGATTAATTTGAATATTCAAAAAAATATGCATAGGGGGTGAGTCTAGCCCACATGAAATAACTAAAGTTTGTTTTTTCTGTGGTTCAAAGCAATATCTAATATGCAGAGGATGATTCAGATTCAGCCTTTGATTCTTTATTAAACACAGTTTCTTTGATGAGGATCAAAATTTGAAAGATAAAAAGGTAATTATATGAACAACGAACGTTGTTGTTGACGCATAGATACTTTTGAAGGATGAATAATATTATTCATTTTAGCAATCCAGTTCTTTGTAGACGCTTTCACTTTGCTTGTCTAAAATTGAATCCTTTCAAAGCTACATTATAATAAACTTTTTCGCGGAAAAAATAATTCCATATCAAATTTTTTCTTTGAGAAGAAATAATAATTGTTTTTTTGGTGGAGAAAGCATATTTTTATGAAGCGATAAAACCAGAAAACTTTCCCCTGCCCATTAATTTGGTCTCGGCCTAAGTAAAAAATAATATTGTGATGAAGATGAAAGAGAGCTTTTAAGGGAAAACTTTTTTCATGGGATTTTACTACGTAGTGCAAAAGTAGGTATAGATTTGCTTATATTACAAGGGACTTATGTAGTTTCGATGCTGTTTAGATAAATGACAAGATTAGCTTAGCGCTCAATTGATGAGGTATCCAGCTGTATATACGCAAAAATTAATAAATATCCCATACTGGATCAGAACGCGTTAAAAATTAGGTATCAGCATAAATAAGTTTCAAAATTATTATGTTAACAAGTACTACGTTAGAAGTGTTACAACAGCTTTTTAAAAATGAGACAAAATTTTATCACCATCAAATTTTGCGTATTTTTTTGGCCCAGAAAAGGTTGCTGAAAAGTTTATGCTTCGTTTGTTTTGCATGAAAACAGGGAGGTTTGCTTTCTGCAAAATTGCATTTTAAGAAAGTTTAAAAACAACAACTGCTGAATTATTTAGTGCATTGAATGAGTCAAATCATAATTTTATTCGTTAGTTTGTAATAAAGGTGCTAATGTGCAAAAAAATATGATATTTGCATTATAGAGAAATGTTTAATTAATATCGGATCGGATCAAGTTGGTACTTTCGGGGAATCTCAAGTCTAAAAATACATGGGGGTATGATATTTATTATTTGTTTTCGGATACATAAAATCAATCGGATATATAAACTTTTCAGCATCTTTTTCTAGGCCAGAAAAATTTGATAGTGATGATATTTTGTCTCATTTAAGAAAAGCTGTTGTAACACTTCTAAAGTAGTACTTGTAAGTCCTGGCAAGTCAACTACAATGTCAGTCAACTCAGTTTATTTCAAAACATATTTAATAACCAGAAGATGGAACAATCGGTTTAAAATTTCTAGAACAAATTGTCCGAGAAAAGGCTATATAAGTTGGTATGGGACTGTTTAAGTATTACGTAACACTCTGTAAGGGGGTGGGGGGTCATGGTCCAGTGTGACATCCCTATCCTGCAATGCCTATCCTACAATGTATAAGAGTGTGACATGACGGGGGGAGGGGTCTTGAAAATCCCGATTTTGGCGTGACCTAATACTTGAACAGTCCCTATATTGTGATGTGAAACCCAGTGTTGTCCTAGGCCATTTAAATTTCCAGGGGTGGAAAGTACACAACTATTATATTTGCGACAAGATTTACTTGCATAATAAGTTTTTTTCCAAACGAAACTAATTCCTGGTCCCAGTTCACTATTGCAGTGTCAATATATAATTAAACCAGAAGCTAAAGACATTTTAACAGCTAAGTTTGAATGAATTTCTTGACTAAGTACGACTTGAATCAAGGAAAAATGTTTTTCTTCCGTAACGTAGTGCAAGTAATTTCTATCTATGTATTTAATACAAAAATGATCCTAGAAGAATTTGCATACAGGAATCCATAAGTTTTGCTTACTCCATGAAATATATATTGAATTTCTGTGCTGTAGTTGAAGCCACATATTTTAAAACCTACGTAAAATGAGATCTTTGCACTCTTTGCAATGCAACCCATGCCTTCATCACTATTACAAGGAAAGCTAGGGTTGCATTGCATGTTGCATGTATCCGTTTTCTTAAGATGGCGGTTGACGTAAATTCAGTTCCTTTAGGGTGAAAATAATGAAGATCCTAATCCTAATATTGTCCTACATTTCCAACGTGCCAAGAAAAACTTCCCACATATCACATTGCATTGTTCTCGAATGCATCGTTGAAAGAGGAAAGCCTTCAAGTTTTAGGAAATTCGCCATAAAAAGCTTTAGCCATAGCCATTTATGGAAAGAGGTTGCAAAAGTTCAAACACTTTTAAAAAGAGAAAAGATGAAGATGAATGTTGAACATGAATCGTGCGTACACTTTCACTTGAATGTAAAAGACCAGCTAGCTTTGAAATTTTATACTGGAGAAAAAAGTGACGAAGGGAAAAGGAAAGCGTTTTTAGTGCCTCAAAATTCAACATTTCCTTTTCTTTTTTGATTTTCAGAGATTTGTGTCACCGAAACCCAAATTCCAATGTCATTTTTACCAGAACCAGATCAATGCAGTTTTTCTTCCTAAAGAGGATATAAAATCGGTAGTTTACTGTTCAAAGGGATTTATGTCTGAGCAGTAATTGTTCTAGTGAACTCATTATTTCCTTCCTTTCTTGCCAAAAAAGTCCTTTTTTTCTCCCGAAATAGGAGATGTAAAACAAAGGCATTCTCTCTAAAGCCATATTATTTTACAAGACGAACTATCAAAGACTTACTCTAATAGTGATAGTCGCACATCAGCCACCACGAACGCTGCAAAAATGATGAAGATGGCGGAAGTCAATCCCAAGACCAAATTACAGGCGTAGATCCACAGCCGGTAGTATTGCATTGAATGAGGAGGTTTATTCTTGAAGGGAGCCGTGGTGAAGAAAAGAAAAAAAGAAATGGGGGAAAAATAGAAAAAAATGAATCCCTTTTTCCAGGGATCACTTCTCGTAGCACCACCACCACCACATACACCAAGACCGCACCAACACCAACCAACCAATAATCGTAATATATGGCTTGCTGAATGGAAGCTTTGACTTTCCCTAAAACACTTTCTCCCTGAAAAGTTTTTTCCCTTTATTTCTTGGCAAAAAAATATGGAAGAAAAATGCAATGTGGTTTTAGAAGTTGTAGATAAATATACTTTTCTCCCCTCTTAAACTTCTTGGCACTTGCTACATCATCACATCACGGCTCACGAGTGCTTTCTATGCGTTCGACTTTCTCGCCCAAGACTATAAAGCAATAGGCGATGGCAATGATGATGATGAGGATGATGGTGACGACTGCGATTATGGTGGATAGGGTAGCGTTGATAAAGTACCCGGGAAGTTTATCTCTTCAGAGGAGGTCAAATCCCTTTTGCTCTAGCATCTGCTTCTTCTTTGGTGTTCGAAGCGCTTATGGGTTCTTCTTTTTCAAGTTTCCACAAAGAAAGTGATTCATTGCAAATATGTTAAAGGCTATCTTATTGAATGTATGTATGTACATATGTATGTGTTCGTGGTCAGCCTCCGCAGATCGGACAATTTATTTTTCTTGGTATACTGGTTTGGTTTGGCTGTAATTGAGTCATTTATCATATTATGGAAGCGGAGGCAGAGATGATAGGGAATAGGGACTAAATTAGCACTTTGCTGGCACAGAAGAACTGCGTATTATATTGAATATGAACTGCATGCAAGATAGATGCTGCCCCTGAATTCATTCTGAGAATGTAATTCAATTACCACTTTTCTCTCGGAAACGATTTCAATTCAATCACATCACATTTCATATTAATATATTCCGTGAAAGTCATTGCTCACTTTTTTCACGGTTGTTTTTTCTGTATAGTCAGCATGAATAATGCCGTTGCCACTTCACTTGTTATATTTTGGCAGTTGCCAGTCACATCACCATCACCTTTCTCTTTCCCTTTTGACATTTCAATTTGTCATGTCATCATCACGTCATGATCATGATTCCCATGACTGGAACTTGAAGCGACATCGCATCGCACATCAAGGAGCAAGTAGACACATTGCATGATAGACAGATTTTTCAGGTTGTTTTTTTTACAGAGGAATGGAAAATATTCAATTTTTTATTACATTTCTCTCCCTTTTCAGTCCAAGATCGACAAAAGCCGTCACTTTCCCTTCGTAATAGTGATACACCACGTCTTTTCTTCCTTTGAGTACGAGTGAGAGATATGAAGAACGAAAAACAATTTCTAGATTCTTTTTCTCTCCAATTCCGATTCTCATCCTTTTTTTTACTTTCTCCGGGCCTCTACTCCTTTTATTTTTGTTGTTGTGTGTCACTTGAATAGAGAGAAAAACGCTGAGTGAGAGAGTAGGCGAGAACGAGGAGATAAGAATGTGCTTCAATCTGAACAGAGAAAAGTTGAAGAATCGTGATTTCGTTTTTACTCGAGGACTTGACAATCTTGATTTGGGTGAAGCTCAGGGAGGAGAAATGAAAAGATTTATGGATTTTTATAAACATGATTTCCAACTATGGAGCTTCACTGCTTTCACTACTTTCACTACCACGAAGACCATGATGGCATTATATCTCGCCATTGTATTGTACGCAGGCAGCAGCGGGAAGATAAACACTTGCTTTTTCTTCAAGAGAGAGAGAGAGAGAGAAATTTTGTTCCGGCGAACAATAATTTGACAATGGATGATCGGATCACTTCTTCCAGTTGAGAAAGTGCTTAAGTAGGTTCGGTTGCTGGAAAAATTGTATCAAAATCAATTCTTGTCGAGATCCAATGATATTATGACATGTATTTTTTGTCATGTACATACTTACATATTATGTACTTTTCAAGACTAAGATATCCTCTCATTTCTGTATTTCCTTTTCATCTTGAGTTGCTTTCTAAGGAATTTACTTTCTCCTTTAAAAATGCAAGTACGCTGTCAAAAGTAAAATTTTTTTTGGTGATCTGAAAGTGGGAGCTGTCGTCGAGAAAAATATGGAAAACTGTTCTATAATGCACCAGCTTTACTTCTATAAGTGACCTACTTTCCCAATTCCAAGCATTTGTCCAACCAACCAACCCGTGAGCCTATAGAAACGTAACGAGTAACGATGGTGAAGCCAAGCCAGTCAAGCGGCATTAGCTATAGATGGATGGATGAACGCCGATCCGATAACCACGATCTCATGATTACGTTTGATGATGATGATTGCGATGCGATGACTATATTCATGGAGATAGGGAGATAGACTTGATAATGGTGCAAGGCAAGTCATGCATCCTTCAGACTTGTTCCGCGATGTTCACACGAATCCGAAATACATAATATGCACTCATATAAAAGTCCGATATGGATTGCGATGGAAAGCAGGAAGAAATATCATCCTCCAGATCTGTCCGTACACAATGGGAGGATTACATGAAGCACTTTTAAAGGTATTTGTAGTTTGTAGTAGTTCAGTTTAAAAAAGAAGTGTATTTTCTTTTCTCCGATGGCCAGTCCATTTTGTCGAAGTCTTTACCTTCAATGGACATGAACATCATCACTTTCACTGCTGCTGCTGTGAGCAGCGGCTCCTTTGTACATAAACTAAACTAGTTGGGCGAGTGATATTTGCTTGGACTGGATTGGACTAGAGGATTGCAAAGTTGTATGTAGCTTTGTTATCCTTTTCTTTCCTGGAAGTTTTGTAACCAGAACAAGACTATCCTTTGTTCAAGGATGTTTTCATATCCCCCTTTTTACTTTCACTTTAGCTAAGTGGTAGAAAGGAAAATGTATTTTCCTTTTGAGATCTTGCACTACCCTCACTCACTCAGTCGCTCAAATAAAATCAGGGAAAATAAATATAGTGGCATCTCCGTAGCTTAATTCAATGCTCTTTACACTCTTGAAATAAGCGATGTCCTTCTTCCGGTGGAATTTTAGCTCCAAGAACCAACCGTACAATGTACGGAGTGTTTTGTTAGGGAATGAATGTTCCATTTCCCAAAAGGATTAAGGAAGGACGTTTTTAGATATACTTATTTTACAACAATAGTATTTGGTCTACCCAACTGCTACCTTTAAAGTCCTGAAATAAATGTTCCGCTGTACTTGTTTACATTGTGTTGTGCCAAGCACCAGATAGAATGGATATCAGCAGCTTTTAAAATTTGCACACACACACACACAACACACACTCTATCTTTGCATCGTCTTAAAAATCCTTTTTTGTTTTCCTTTGGGGGAAGATGAGACGAGACGAGTACTTTTTCCTGTCCACTGTAAAAGGAAATCTCCAAATTTTTCTTCTGCGTCTTTCTTCTTCAGGTACTTGAGAACGTGATTGTGAGGTAGTCCATTATATCACATCACAAGAACAGAAGTGCTCGTTCGTACTCGCATATCCCAGATTGCATTACACTCTGCAAAGAAAACAAAGAAAGATGAGAAATTAGATAAAGTATGATGATGATGCGATGAGCGCTTGCTCTCCTCCATTTTTTTAGAATCTTCCCTTCTCTCGAAAAATATACGTGATTATTATGAAGGAGATGGATGGATACCAGAGACGAAGTACAGCAACAACGGCGGGGAAAAAAAAATGACATGGGCATGCTACAGGATAGTACAAGTACCTACATAGATAAGAACTTAATTGCTTTTTTTAGGTTAATACCCCTCGGCTTCTATTTAACTTGAGAGGGGTAATGAATAGCGAAATTGAGATAGTGTGAAATGGAGAGAATTTAGGTTATAGTGGAATTCATATTGTTTCGCATGATTTATGTTTTAGTGCAGTAGTGATGATGAAGATGGAAGAATTCTTTTCCTTTATCTGGAGAAAGCCGCGCGTACTTGCTTTCCCTCTCATTTTTATTATCTCCAGTAAATCAGATCTAGACAATGTCTGTACGGAGATTGTGACTCCCCGCGTAATTAATTTTTTTTCTGTTGTGTAATGTAATAATGTGCTCTCCTTTGTATTTCTTTTGTATTGTAATGGAAATGAGCTCGGCAAAAGCATTTTCTCGGTCGATGTAAATCACACGGTTCAGTGAACATCTCTGAACGCATACAGACAGAAACAGAGGAAAGTGTTACTTCCTCCTGGGTGAATTTATGCTGACTATTATTTGCAATGTATGCAACCAAATAAATGCAAATGTCTAGCTGTAAATGCTTAACAAGGCAGATATTGTGGTTATTAACATTCACTTGCCTTCACTCACGCAGAAAATTTGCCAATTGTGCCGAAATGGGAATGGAGAGTAATTTAAGCCGTTAGAAAACAAGCTAATTATCATCATCAGGGCTTGTTTCTGACATGGAATAATGTGTAGAAAATGGGATGTTCGCAGGCACTCAGGCGGTCGGTCGTGCCAAAGGCCTTCTAGTACTTTCTGAGCCAATATTACATTCTGCTTGAATAAATTTTTGTATCAGTGTTGCATATGATATATGGTGAAAGTAAATAGAAATCTGCGAAATTAAGCATTCCAGTGAAAGCGTATTACAAAGGATCGATCGAATCCACCAGCTCGTTGAAACATTAATGTTAATGAAACTGAAGAGAATTTTTTAATAAGTTATTTCATTATGAAGGGGGTAAGTGAGCCGTGGTCATTATCAATATTCTGAATTTATTAAATTCCTGCTGAATTCCCGAATTCGATATAATTTCTGGCAGATGAATGGAATAAGTGGAATGTTGCTAACGTAGCATTTGGTCGCTAAAGTTTTATTAGCATGGAAAAGAGATACATAATATGAGATGAGATATGAAAGATAGCATTCCCTTAACACGAAACATAATTTTATGGGACGTGAGTCAAATATGTTTCAATTATGAGAACTGATGGTAGATGGATGATCAATAAATGAAGTAATTACTTCTTGAAATTGCTAGCTAACTGAGTCACGCTTACTATTGTGTTCGCCTGTCTATACTTAATAAATAAATTTAGAGATGGGGACTAGAAGGCAATGGAAAGGAATGTGGACTGTGAACTACACGGTGACATTCTAAAATAAAATCTGATATTGAAATACCACCGTCATTTTATAATTTCGATCGAGCCGAGATAATAAATTTTTAAGGAACAACTTGTAAAATGGTGTAAGACATGATGACTACAAACCTGCATCTACTTGCATGTCTTTCATTTTGTTTCTTAAGACATTCTAAATTTTAAAATTTAATATTTTCTAAAAGAAACCCGCTTTTATCGTCCCATTGAATATGAGATAAACTTTTGTATGCATGACTTTCCTCCTCATAATAAAAGATGCCAAAACTTTTGCATCTCAGTCTGCTTCCAGACTAACAAATTTACAATGTCTACGTTTCACAAATGCATTTATTTATTATACATCTAGGGAGTTTTTATGAATGTTTTGATATTTAAAGAAGCGTAAAATTTGTTACAAAAAATAAGTAAGTAAGGAAAAGCATTTTATCAAAAAATTCAAAGTCTTGAATGCAAACCTGTCTGTTTCTGCCTTGAGTCATTCTGTCTCATTCCGAATGCCAAGACACAAATAATAATTTTATCTTCTATCGTTTTAAAACATTTTTACCGAGCGTTTTCCCTGTTCATTTCTATGGTCGCATTTTTTAAAAATAAGGATTGAAGAACAAAGTAAAGAAAACGTATCTCATTGGTTTTGCAACTGCAAGTAATATTCAGGTCAATATTTGTTTTCAAGAACGGAAACTAAAACGAGTTATTTCCTCTCATATCCTATGCATATTTTTCGCAACAAAAAAAAACCAGAAGAAAATTTTCTCTTTACAAGGAAACATTTCCATATTTACTTGAGATACATAATTACATGCAAAACTTGAATTGAACCTTTTATCACTTCATTTCTTTTAATGAACAAACAAAAGTTCATTTAATCCAAGAAGTCCTTGTCGGGATAGAATAGAGCACGTTTAAGTAGGAAACCTTGTAAAACGCGCTTTCCCCTCAATATTGCCAGTCGGACATTGTAATACAAAGTATGTGCGTATGATTCCTGATCCAGATACGTGCCTGGCATAAACAATCTCTCAAAACATTTCGAGAAGAACAAACGCAATCATGAAGAAAGGAATTTGAAATGGAGGGAAAAACTTTTGCCTTGTTAGCCCTATGAAGTAGAGGTTATTATCGTGGGAATCATTTGAATGAAAAAAGTAGTTGCTATTATTTCCATTATTACCCACATATAATAGACCATTTTTGAACAGGGTCTTA
>JAHZNI010000822.1:0-16157 GCA_027744415.1 Seira ritae
AAAATAAATTCGTTTATAAAAATGGATTTATTTTTGTGTTGTTGTGATAGATGTCGACGAAGGAGAAAGTCGTGCCTCTCATCGATTGGAAGGATGTGATAGGAGAAAATCTTCCGGGGAGATGCGTGAAGCGCCTGAATGGATTGGTGTATGTGTGATAGTGTATTATTTCTATATGAGTTCGATATGCTACAGTGTTTGTATGATCGCTACATTTTTAGTGTGTTCTGTCTTTAATATTTCAGTCAGTCTGGACAGTTAAATGTTCCTCGTTTCTCCCAACTACGTGGATTTGAGGTGCGACCACCTAAACCTCTTCCGCCGCGAGAAAGTTTTATGTAAGAAAACTTTTAGCTTTTCCAAATGAGGACTTCTTTTGTTATAAATTTAAATGATTTTTCGTAGAGGAAGCGGGAATAGTGCAAGTGAGCAAAGGTTTTTATCTAATCATTTTTTGTTATTTTAATTTTAATTATGTGTCTAGTTATGATCCCGTGCAAGTGACTCTTCGCCTACCTAACCTGAGCGATCGAGAGGGTTGGGGATGCATCGTGTGTGATGAATATGACCTTACACTATTCAGGCGAGCGGCGAGGATGAAATCACTTTATTTATTAGGTTCGTTTATCTAATGATTTACATGAAAATTCATCTGGTACATTCAGTAGAACTTTACTCGATTTGGTTTAGCAAGGAGGATATTATTTTGTCCAACGCACTTCATTATTGCTTTTGTCACAAGCTTGACTGAGATGGTCCGCTGAAACGCCTTTTCTATAAACCTTTTTTTGTTTACAAACTAATTCTATCATTAGTTAGTGTATCTATCATTCGACTGGCACCTTGGGTTTGGTAAGATTAATAAATTCCATGTTTAAAAAATTCGTTTGGTGCATTCAGTTGTACTTTACTCCTTTCCACTTGACGCCGTTGACGTTGTGACTAACATTTGAACGATTAATGAATTCAAAATTGCTTCTAGTCAATACTTTGTTTGAAATTTTCTTGCTTTTGTAATTTCCCATCAATTAGGAAATAATTAGCTCCTAATATATACAGATACATTCAAATATTATTGAAATAAATCTTCCTATTGAGACGATCTAAATCCCCAAGAGATTTAATTATAATCACTTATTAAGCCTCTTTGCTAAGCAATCCGCTATTTACTGTGGGAAAAATTGATGCGGGAAATTTGAAAGTTTATGCGCCTGATTATGATCATGCAAAATTACTACTACCAACGTTAGTCACCGTTTGGGTTCAGTAAGATCAATAGTAACACTTGGGTTCTAATTTGTAAATGGTGATTTAAAAATTATGACACAAAACTCATCAGGTACATTCTGCTAATTCTTTATATCGCTTTCCATGTCTTGATATATTTGTCACCTTATATCTCAGCGGGCGATTGACTTTTGTACGATGTTTTTTCAAAGAGAAAGAGTTATCCAAAGAGAGCCAATGGTTCGTCACCGCTTCTTGGAATGCATATTCGGCGACACCATTCTAGTCAGATAAAAATTCAGTCCGATCATCACGCATTAAGTCGCCTTAATCAATCTGTCAAATCAATAGTTTCCAGTCAAATGAAAAAAGCAAGTGCTCGTACCAATTGACGGCTACGCCCCCCTGAAATTCATTGCGCTCCTTGCGTTTTGAATATTAACCTCCAGGTTTTTAACACTACAGTGTGCACGTCGTTTACCTTAACGGACGTGATCATGGTAATTATGTATGAACAACCTCAGCATTATATTTGACTAACCTCGACAGTCTTTAACAGACGTTTGTCGGCAGTGTGGATGATAGGCGTTTAACATTTTAGGGATACGATGACACCAATTCCAACTAAATTCAGAGCGGATAATATCAGGTTCTTTTCGAAAGACTCACGAAATATAAATGTAGTCTAAGTAAATCGAACCCATTTTTTTCATTCACTCAAAATTAATCGCATTTAAAATAAATTTTCCGATTGCCCTAAAACTCGATAATGACAACACAATGTCCTGGAAACGAATCAAATCCAACAGGAATCACCCAATTGGTCATTCCGCGTTAAACCTTACCCAAGTCCTTCGCAAAAATCCCCATCGAAGTAAAACACGAATGGGAAACTCTCGACCTAATTACATTGTCTTCCGATTCTGAAATACATATGAACTTCCCATATGAACAATAAGTCGACATTTTATTCGTCATCTATTTCCTCGGGCCAAGTATTTTTTCAAATCGATGAGCTAGACATTAGTCCTCCCCACGCGAATCCCTTACAGCACCCCAACATAATTGACCTTTCCTTTGACACAACCCAACCTCCACCATCCATACCTCGAACCTACACGACTAAATCCAATAATATGGGCGAGAAATATTCTGACTTTGCAGCCATTCCTGATTCTGAATAGAATCTAGACTCATATTTGACCGTTCTGGACAATCAAGCTAAACGAAAGCGTCATGACAAACCGCAGGCTAAGATAATTTTTCATATTGCGAGAACATATTGGATGATTTTCACAGTAAATCGGTAATTTATCAAGGTAATTTATATCTTTATTAACGAAACTGCAACGATCCTCATCATCGTTGTTGAAATGAATCCGGTTTTTAATGCGTATGTAATGTAATGTAATGTAATACCTGATGAACGCCTCCGGCCACCGACACGACCTTGACCTCTGGGCCAGGGCCCGAGGTCAAGGTCGTGTCACCGGCCAGAGCCATTTTCTATGTACACTTTTAAAAATACAGATTTTCATTTTGCCTGCATCTACAACCAAAGCAAATGCGCACTCTAAATTACTTTGCTCATTCCTAAGTTTGACTCATTTTTTTATCAATGATTGACAGCTTGATTATTTATCTTTCGTACAGCTCTAATCAAAACCGCAAAAGCTGTGCAGCTCTGTTGTACGCTACGAAAGCATTCGCACGACTCATTTTTTATCATTGATTGTCAGCTTTATTATCTTTCGTACAACTGTAATCACAACCGCAAAGCCGGGCGAGTGATAACAAATAATCAAGATCCTTAATGGATTAATGAGAATTATTGCATCTGGACTCGTTTTTTCTGCATAAGAGCGCAAGCTTCGGGACGGAGGGAGAAAAAATTCTAATTTATCCATTATGGATCAATTATTATGAGCTTGATTATTTGTTATCACTCACACAGCTTTTGCGGTTTTATCATTAATTTTAGCCTCCATCCTCAAGCTTGCGCTCTTATGCAGACAAAAGCGAGTCCAGATGCAATAAGTATTACATATAATCAAGCTGATAATAAATGATGTGTAATGAATGAGAATTACTGATAGCACATTTTTTCATGTACTCTGGTTGTAGCTGCACGCGGAATCTGTATCAAAATCAAAATGAAAATCTGTATTTTCTGCCTGAAAAAGGGCAAGTCTATAGTTTCACGTTTTAGATCAAACGTGAAAGAATTTTTTGAATCCATACGTGTTGACATTTCTTTAAGGAGAATTGTATTGTGCAGAGACTGTTCAGCGTACATGCAGGAAACCCTTGACTGTATTACAGAACCTGCAAGTGTTGTTGACGTGTTGACATTTCTTTAAGGAGAATTGTATTGTGCAGAGACTTCAGCGTACATGCAGGACTGTATTACAGAACCTGCAAGTGTTGTTGAAATTATAAAAAGGTACAACACCTTCAAGGAGATCATCTGTCAGGCCACACACGTCCGGGACCGTGTATCATGTGCTCGTGAAAATTGGTCAACCAATCTACCATTTGAAGAACATTTGGAGTTTCGACATTCCATCAAAAAAATGTGTAAGCAATATGAATTTGATTATTATGATATGGATAAATATGCTTTTGTGTGCAAAATGTTGAGTTTATTTTGTTTCTTATTTTTCTAGTGAAGGAGAAAATCCGTCAACTAGAAGAAGACAACAATGAGGAGGAAGAAGGAGATACACCTTTAAATTAAAAACTAAAGAATGATCACCTTGACATGAAATAAATAAGAGTTTTGAATTTTCAAGCAAAAAATTTTGTCAGTAGTAAACATAGAAGTACACATATCTTTTATCTTACGATATGATGCAAATGCAAAATAAAATGGAAAATAAACGAGACAAAATTCAGATTCATTTTTAATCCTTTATTTCACTGAAAACATGAACGAAATGCTAAGGAATAGTAGATTATTACTTAGCCGGTTCTTGGGAGCACGGAGCTGTCTCTACTGGTTCCTGGGAGCACAGAGCTGCCTCTGCCTGTACCGGGGAGCACAGAGCTGTCTCTAAAATATTCGTTGCAGTTGAACCGAAGCCTTTCTCACCACGTTCGGTTGGAGTTAATTCCTAAGTATAAAAAGAAAAAAATTTATCAAGTACATTTGTAACCTAAGACCCGCCTCATTTGTTTCACCTACCTCATTCGTTGAGACCAAAGTCTCCCTATTTTGCTGTAGAAAAAGCATTTGGGCCACTTTTTGTCCAATTTTATAATGGAAGGTATACTTCCCATTATTTTGTAAAATAAGAAACACATCTCCCCGGTAATCACTGTCTACAAAAATCATTAATTCCATGAATCTTTTTATTGTCTAAAAATCATGAATTGCTTAAATGTTTATATTATGCTTACCGATAACACCTCCGATTACTTGCACACCAAGTTGAGCAATGGAAGAACGTGAAAGCAAAACTCCAACTACGTCCTTCGGAAATTCGAACCTTATTTTCAGATTAATTTCCTTGGTTTGCCCGGGAAGAATGCATCCTTGTTCCGGAGAAAAAACATCGTACCCCGCGCTTCCCGGCGTACCTCGCGATGGTAGGTAACCTCCAGTAAGTTTTACCTTCATGATGGTGTGAGTAATTAATCGATTTTGAATGATCATTAAACACTGCTATCCATTTTATATGATTTACTTTCCATAAGTTTTTTACATAACGACTCCACATGTGTTTGACGTTTCTTTGCTCAACATAAAAACTGATTAATGAATACACGCGCTTGTGGTTTTTGTAATTTGTTCTGCATAAGATGATCCTGTAATTCATGCCTTACATAATGTACCACATTTTCACCAAACAAATATTTGTACGATGCAACCTATAGTTTTACTATATATTTTCAATGTAAAACTTTGTATTATGTTAACTGTCAGCTCGCATGAATTTATGAACAAGTGTTCATGATAAACTCATCAAAGTTGTCAAAACCAGATGTGTAACAATGAACTAATTTTATTTATTATGTCTCTGTGTAATCATGTCCTTATGCTCTGACAAAAAGCTAGTACTTTTTAAAACAAACAGCCGCCTGATGCATGTACATCAATCATTTTTGCATATCGTCTTACTTTTTATCCTTTCAATCTTTCAAGAAATAAAAACTCTTCGGTTATAAAGTTATTCGTTTCTCAACAAAATACCTACTAAACCGGACACAGTAGGATTTTTAAAAAAGCTGTTCACCGACTATTTTCTTTCTCCTAAACACACCAACCTTTTGTGGTACACATCAATCATATTGACATAAGTGTAGAAATTAGTACATCGCACTTGACGTAAGTAGGTTAATTAGTATAAAAGTGCATCTCTTCTTCTCCAACTTTCAGAGAAACTTTCTCACAGCCCTTCCCAACACCTTTACCACTTTTGAAACTCGAAATATTCGTAAGGTATGTATTAAAATTTTTCATTAATTCCGAAAAGTTTTTTAACGTTTTTAAATTTGCAGATGAGTTCTCAAGAACTTTTTGCCAGCGAAAATGAATGGAGCGATTCTTCTTTGGTGGAAGAAACTCCCCGGGCAACCAAACGTAGACGAACAACGGTGAATGTGAACAAGGTTGTCACTACAAGTGGACGGCAAGCAAAGAAGACTGTTGCAAAGAAGAGTGTACGCCGTGGGTCACCCGAAGAGGAGGTATCATCTGAAGATGAGATCGTTGATGAGAATGAAGAAGACGAGAAAGCTAAAACATCCAAGGGACGAAAACGTGGAAGGCCTGCTAACGTAAGCCCGAAATCGAAAGATGAGAAAGAACGTATTCTTGATCTTTCAGAGAATGAGTTGATCGCTACTGATGTCAAATTTAATTGCTTTTTGGGGGGACAATGGTGGATTAAGTTGAGTCAATATAAGGGACAAAGTTATTTTTGTCTTCGTCAATTTGAAAATTCAGATCATGATAAAGCGTTGAAAGGTGCTACATTACAAATAAAATATTTACCTCGTGTAATTGATGCACTAAATGAGCTACATGCTAAAATTAAGAAAGGTGGAAATAAAAAATTTGCAAAAGTATAAATGAGCCTTTTTGGCATGCGAGCTGTGGAATCATAGCAAATGAAGTAAATGAGCCTTTGGGCAATCGAGCTATGTGACGTAGCAAAATGAAATAAAAAAGTTATGAAAGAAAAGAAAAAATTAGTAAACTACTTGCTGTTTTATTTATTGACAGAACGGGAATCACATCCGATTTAATTGTTCTTTTTGCCGTGAGACATTCTCAACCGCTGCTTTACTAACATATCATGTCGCCCGTTTGCATACGTGCAGAATCTGCGCTTTCAAGGGTTCAACTCTTAATGTGGAACAACATTATAAAGTTCATCGCAACACTTTGATGATTGGACGGGGACATTTTGCAACATGCGATGAAGATATATCACCATTCATTGTAAGACGAGGATTTGATGGTGAAAATCGTGTGTACATTCATGATGATGCGGACTATGTCCTTCCAATGGAGTACTTTGACACCATTCGGTGTAAGTTTAAGAATATTTTAAAGATTTGCTTAAGAGATTTAAGTATGATAAAGGTTCAAGCTCATCTAAACGTGACATTTGCACGTAAAATAACGGAGGACTCCTTGGAGTTTTTCAATTCCTATGAACATGGTCAGTTAGTTATTTTATTTCATCCTAGAGAGATACAAAACGGAATACGAAAGATAGAACAAAGTATTATTAGTAAAATTCAACAATTTGAACAGTTTGGCTCTGGTTACGTTTTGCATAAAATAAAGGGAATTCAAATAGGAGTGGGTTTATATTCGCCAAAATACGGAGGCTGCTGGTCTGATACGCCTAATCATATAAAGCTTAAGCGCGCAACGATAAATGTGAAGGCTAACAGAAATGATTGTTTCAAATGGGCATTTCTTGCGTCTTTATATAGAGTGAAAAATTCAACGCTTGCGTCATCGTACAAAAAATATGAAAATCGTTATGATTTTTCCATGCTTTCATATCCAATATGTGTTGATCAAGTAAAACAATTTGAAAAACGTAACGATGTGAATGTAAACATATATTCATCAACCAGAAAGTCCAAGGGGAATAACAGAGTTGATTTATATCCAGAATACGTATCTAAATTGAATTATAAAAATGATTTTCCTACATCAAATTTATTATTTATTGAAGCAGATGATGATAGTCACGGACATTATCTCGCTATAACAGATTTTGACAGGCTTTTAGGCAAACGTAATCATCATAAGCATTTTCATTGCTACAACTGTCTCCTCCCATTTAACACTGAAAAAAAGTTATACTCGCATGTTGAGTTGTGTTTAAAGCATGATGCGCAGCGAATTGATTTACCCTCTATAAGCAGTACGGGGGAAAAACCATTTATTAAATTTAAAAATTTTAAACATAAACTAAAATGTGGGTTTGTCGCTTATGCAGATTTTGAATCTGTTTTGAAAAAAGTAGAAGAACCTTCTTCTAAAAAATCTAAAATTGAAGTGTCAAACGAGAAAGTAAAATCGTATTCGAAAATCATTCAAGAACATATACCTTGTGCATTTTCATTAATAATAGTAGACTTTAAAGGAGATATTTATAGAAACATATATTATCAAGGTGAAGACTGTGTAGACAGATTCTTCTCTGAGATTGAAATAGAAGCTGATGATATATGTAACATTTATAAACATAAAAAAGAACCGTTGGTCATGACAAAAAGTGATAGCAAAAAGTTTTTATACTCAAAATGTTGTCATATTTGCGCGTTCATATGACATGAATCTGATTATAAACCATTTGCCTGACAGAGAGAAGGAAATTAAAATTATACCAACTAACTCCCAAAAGTTTTTAAGTTTGCAATGGGGGAATGTGTTGCTATTAGATTCATATCAATTTCTTTTAGGAAGTCTAGATTCATTAGTTGGAACAATAACTGATGATGACAAAAACTTTAAGCTTCTCTACGACGTTTTCGGTAAGAAAGCAAAATTTTTAAAGCGCAAGGGATGCTTTTGTTATGATTATATTGATTCATTTGATGTATTTAAAGAAACAAATTTGCCAAGTCCAGAATATTTCTATAATAGTCTCACAGACAGTGAAGTAGATATGGAGGACTACAAATATGCGCTAAAAATTTTTAAAACGTTTAAATTAAAAAACATTGGCGAGTATTTAGAATTGTATGTAAAAACAGACACATTGTTACTTGCATGCATATTTGAAAATTTTAGGAAACTCTCTCTAGAAAACTATAATTTAGAAGTTTGTTATTATTACTCAGTTCCTGGGTATGCCTGGGATGCGGCTTTATACAAATCAAAAGTAAGATTAGAACAAATTACCGATATGGAAATGTATGAATTTATTGAACGTGGGATTAGAGGAGGTTTATCATGCATTTCAAAAAGATACGCACGCGCGCATAACCATTATTTAGGAAGTTGTTCAAAGCATGAAGAAAAACAAACATACATTTCCTTTTGGGATAAAAATAGTCTTTATGCTGAAGCGATGTTGTCTAAGTTACCCATCTCTGACTTTCGTTGGTTATCTAAGAAGGAAGTGAAAGAATTAAAAATAGATGACTATTGTAAAAATGATGATAGAGGAGCAATATTAATGATAAATGCTTCTTATCCGGACAGTCTTCATGACCGTGATGCTTCCTTTCCTCTTATGCCAGAAAAAACAACAGTTCCATATGACTCATTAAGTCTTGTGCAAAAAGAAATGTTAAAAATTAGCGGTGTTAAATATAATGAGAATAATGAAAAACTAATAGCACATTTCAACCCTAGAAAAAATTATGTAGTTCATTCGAGAAACCTAAAGTTTTACTTACAAAGAGGTTTGATATTAGAGAAAATTCACAAAGTTCTTGAATTTAAGCAAGAAGCTTGGTTAAAAGATTTTATTATGTTTAACATAGATCAAAGAAAAAAATCAAAGACAAATTTCGGCAAAGTTTATTATAAATTAGTTTGTAATTCAATATTTGGAAGATCATGTATGAATAAAAGAAGAAGAGTTAATGTGAAAATAATAAGAACCAAAGAGATGGCGAGAAAATATTTGGCTATGACAAATTTTAAGTACTTTAATTTGATAACAAAAAGTCTTTTTACGTTTGTACTTAATCCAAAAAATGTTCTTCTTGATTCTCCAATCTATACCGGATTTACAGTACTTGAAATATCTAAATTACTCATGCAACAATTTTATGTCATGATAAGAAAATGGTTTCCCAAAAGTGAATTAATCTTAACAGATACTGATTCATTATGTATGCTGATAGAAACAAAAGACCTTTACAAAGAACTTTACGAAAAAAGAAAATACTTTGATTTTTCCAATTATCCTGAGAAAGGTTTTAAGAATATAGTTAGGCTTCAATCCTTAACAAATAAAAGCAAAATCGGTTGTATGAAAGATGAAGTAAATGGTAAAATTATTGAGGAAACAGTCGGACTAGTTCCAAAGTGTTATAGTTTGAAAGTAGAATCTTTTTCTAAGTCTGCAGCTAAAGGGGTGAAATCAATGGTTAAGAAAAAATATTTACATCATGATTTATTTAAAAGCGTTCTTAAAACCCAGAAGCAATTATTCACCACATCGAAATACATTCGTGCAAAGTGGAGTAGAAACGAAAAACATAGTCTTAATACAATGGAGGTGTGCAAGTCTTCTCTCAGCGCATTTGATTCAAAACGTTTTATCCTAGAGGATAATATAACTAGTTTACCGTATGGTCACTATTTGATTAAGCAAAAGAAGGTTGTATAATTTTTGATAACCTTGAACCTTAGAGTGAAACTCAATTAAAAGTTCATGAAATTTAATAACGTAAAATACCGGTTTCAAGAAATCGTTAAAACGTTAATATAAACGTAAACATTTGATTCAGGTGATATTAATAGATAAGAAAAACGTTTGATTAACTTGATTAATATAGATTAGGAATAACGTTCTGATTGTAAATACGTTTAGCAAATTTACGTCATCAACCACAATGTCAATAAAAACGTATTTTAATAAATTTTTGTTATTATGTTTTTGCTCAAATAAAGATGCCATTATTCATTTCAGCTTTATTCATGCAGCATCATGAAACAAATACACACGTTTAATCAAAACGATTATTTTCACACTTTCCATCATCAAATTGGTGGAGAGATTCCCGTATACCATGCAATACGGCAAAAAGGTGGAGGTTTCGGATCTTTATTTCGCCTTGTGTCACAGTATGCTGTACCTATAATAAAAAAGTATATATTACCCCATTTGAAAGACTCTTTGATCAGTACTGCTTCAGATATCGCAGGAGGAACATCAATAAACAATAGTTTAAAAAAGAATTCAAAAAAGTTCTTTTCAAATGTGAGCAAAGGAATTGTTGAAGCGGTGCAAAAAGGAAAAGGAAAAAAACTTCGTCAAAGGTAATATTTTTTAAAAATATACTGCTAATACTACATACCACCAAATTGAGTAAAAGTTTATCTCATTTTTCCTAATCACGTTTTATTCAGAGGAAAAAGGTCAAAAAAATTAAAGTAAAGCGGACGAAAGGGAGGAGGAAAAACATTACGAAGAAGAAACGTAAAGTACCCCGACGTAAAATCAAAAAAAAAAACGTGAGTAAAACGAAACTGGATTTCCTCTCATGATGGCACTCATTCATGAAAATTCTAGACCAAGCGTATGTTCTTCTATCGATTTATTTAGTTTACCATTAACTGACACATCTGTTGAGAGTTCTATCTATGCTGAGTATAAACCTTTAGTTAATATAGCTGATAGCAATGCTAAATTAGAGTTTAGGATTTTACCTTCGGCAAGCTATCTTGATCCTGAAGACAGCTTTCTCTACTTGAAATGTAAAATTACCAAAGAGGATGGTACTAAGCTAGAAAATGATGCTGATGTTAGTGTTACAAATTCGTTTATGCACTCATTATTTTCAAATGTAGAAGTTTTTATCAGTAATCAATTAGTGTCTTCTTCGAACAATGTTTACCAATATAGAGCTTACTTTGACAGTTTGTTTAAGTACGGTGACAACAATGTTGGAGAACTAAAAAGTTCAGCGTTTGAATTAGACACAAACGGTTTCAGTTTGACGGAAGATAATAATTCATATAAGCACATGAAGAAATTAGTAGCAGGTTCATCTGAAGTTGAGTTGTGCGGGAAGCTTTTCTTTGATTTATCTTTTCAAAAACGTTTTATTTTAAATGATACACCTATGACAATTGTTTTAACGAGAGCTCCAGATTCATTTTGTATTCTATCTCCCAATGCTAATCATTTAACGACACCTGTTAAGGCTAGTGTTAAACTTCTAGATGCAAGTTTTATGATTCGAAGGCATCATGTTTATCCCACCATTTCTCTTTCACATCAAAAATTATTAGAAATGGACAAAAATGCGAAATATCCTCTCATATCAAGCGAAGTAAGATTCTTCACAATTCCATCAGGGAATCAATCATTCCTGGAAGACAATGTCTTTTTAGGAAATGTGCCATCTCGTGTTATATTAGGCATGGTTTCTAATTCAGCTTTTATTGGAAATTTCGTAAAAAATCCATATAAGTTTGATCATTTCAACATTTCTTCAATAAGCTTGAGTGTAAACAATATGCCTATTCCAACAAGAAGTATTAACTTGGATTTTGCTAAAAAACAAACTATGCTACCTTATTATTTGCTTGAAAAATGTGTTTCAAAAATGAATGGAAACCAAAGTTTGCTATTCGATCATGACAACTATAAAAAAGGTTTTACATTTTTTGCTTTTGACATATCACCATTACACTTTACAGGCTCAACACTCCATTTAGATCATTCAGGATCAGTGAAATGTGAATTACAGTTTTCTAAAGCGTTGACTGAAGCAGTTACATTACTTGTTTACTCTGAACATCAAAAGATTCTTGAGATCGACAAATTTAGGCAGGTATCCGTACAATGAAACGCTTTGTTGCTTTAAATACCTTTCAGATTCGATATTTATTACTATCAATTGTCAAAAATGTGAATACATTTGTGTGTGCAATAGATGAATTGAAGAAGGTGAAGCACGATGAGTTTGCAGTGTGCTTGAATAATCAACCACACAATTCAGACGGAGAACATTGGATTGCACTTTTTAAATCAAAACAATCAAATGTTTTAGAAATTTTTGATTCATTCGCTTTACCTCTATCATTTTATGGAAAAACGATCCAAAACTTTGCGAGGAAAAACAATCTTTTGATACAGAAAAATAATTATCGAGTTCAATCCATTAACTCTGTTCTTTGTGGATATTATTCAATCTTTTATCTTGCTCTTAGGTGTACAGGTTTTTCACCTGATAGAATTAATACTGTTTTAAGACCAAATGCTATAGGGAAAAATGAAATGATCGTAAGAAATTTTTTTTCTCAATATTCGTTTCCTAAGTTTTCAGACTGTTATAAGATCTGCTTAGATTCTTGCAAACATAACGATCTTTCGTCTGTCTGTATTCAAAAAAATAAGACCTGCAACCGTATAATTAGATCAAGAAATGGAAAAGTTCAAAAAGGATTACGAAAATGTAAAATCTAAATATTTTTTAGCAAGTAAAAGTACACTTGTACGTGCAGGCAAATCTCATAATGTAGGAGAGAAAGAAATTGAAAACTTTTTGCTTAAAAATGAGTCTTACACAAAGCATAAACCAAATCGAAATAAATTTTTTAAAAGACCTACTACAAGTGCATGTATTAATAACTTGTTACAAGGTGATTTAATAACAGTTGAATCAATTTCTTACCACAATAACAGAATAAAATACCTGTTAACTTGTATTGATGTTTTAAGTAAAAAAGCTTATGTGCGCGCATTAAAAAACAAAACAGGAAAAGAAGTAAGTCAAGCACTAGACGAAGTGTTAACACTACATCCTTGCCGTAAATTTATGTGTGATCAAGGTTCTGAATTTTATAACGCTTATTGTAAACAAGTAATGAAAAAACACGGAGTCATAATGTTTAGCGTGTTTTCTCCTCATAAGGCAAGCGTAGTGGAAAGATTTAACCGTACCTTGCTTTCCAAAATCCACAAATACATGACTCACTTTAAAACAAAGAGGTATATAGATGTACTACAAGACCTTGTCACAGCATATAATAACAGTTATCATAGAACGATAAAAATGAGTCCAAACGAGGTTTGCGAGTTTAATCAACAAGAAGTATGGTTTAATTCTTTTAAGAAAATGTTAGAATATAAGCCAAAAACAAGCAAACTAAATGTTGGTGATTATGTTAGAATTCAAATAATGAAGGGGAAATTTGGAAAGGGATACAAGGCATCATTTACTGATGATGTGTACAGAGTAACAAAAGTGCTTAACACAATACCTATCATGTATAAAATTGAGGATAATTCTGGCGAAGTTCAAGGTAGTTTTTATTATGAAGAATTAAGTAAATGTTTAATTGAATAAAACCATATCAAATTGCAGAAAAATGGCGTTTTACATGCATCTACCTTCTTCAAGCTCGAGAAAGTTTTACCCTTACAACACTGCATCCAAGTATCGAACAAAGTTAGCAAAACCAATTCATTTTTCTGAACAGTATGAAGTAGCTGTAAGTGAAATTTCATACATTAATTCATACAAGCAGTTTCCAACAAAAGAATCAAGCAAGATCAATGTTTTCATGCGTAAGGATACAAGAACATCTAATGTGTTAGTGGAAGACAACATAGAAACTGAAGTTTGTGAGATAATTTTACCTAGCTCACACTACGGAGATATAAATGTTTTGGTTCGGGATATTCATTTTGCTTTAAAAAAGTGTGTTAAAGAGAACTTTAGAATGATAAATTACAACAAAGAAATTAATCGAGTAACATTTGATTTATCAACAACAAAGCTTGTTTTTATCACCTTAAGTGTTAACATTGCCACTGCTCTAGGTTTTAAAAGCAGAGTGTTAAATGGAGGAGATTCAAAAAGGTATACAGCAGATGATAAACCTGATTTATTTTTAGGAAGCACTCGACTATTTGTGTATACCGACATTATAGAGCCTGTCATAGTTGGAGATACATTTGCACCTTTGCTGTATAGTTTTCCTTTAAAAGGAAACGAGCGTGAAGCAATAACGTATAATCCACCAAAAAGTTACATCAAATTAAATACAAACTCAATTGATACTATTCTCATTTTAATTTGCAATGAATACGGGGAGGAAGTAGAATTTGACAAGGGAGCTAGTAACGTAATATTACATTTTCGTCCCAAAAACGATAAGCAAAATGGAAGTTGAACACAGTTTCACTTTTCTCCATCCATGCACTGTAGCTATTATAGGTATTAAAATTAAATATTCTTAATGTTCAGTTGGTGAAATAATACTATCACTTTCAAATTAATTCAAAGGTTCAACGGGATCAGGAAAGACAACCCTCGTGCATAAGATTTTAGAACAGTCAGATGCGCTGTTTTCTAATAAGCCTGATAACGTTTTATTATTGTACAATCAGTATCAACCAATTTATGAGAAAATCAAAGGACTCGATAACTTTAAGAAAATTGAATGCATAAGTGGATTAGATGTGGATTTTGATCAATATGAATCAAGTATTGTTATCATTGATGACCAAATGAATGAACTTCTTAAAAGCACTAGAGTTCAGGAAGTGTTCACCAGACTATCGCATCATAAAAACATAAGTGTAATATTATTAACTCAAAATATCTTTCCTGCTGGAAAGTATTCAAAAGACGTTAGACTCAATCTTCACTATTACATAATATTAAAGTCATTTGCCTTATCACATCAAGTAAAAACTCTTGGATCACAGCTTTTTACATCAAGTTTTTTATATGATGCTTATAAAAAAGCATGTCGGGAAAAATTTTCGTACCTAGTGTTAGTGTTACATCCATTATTTAATGATCTTTTAAGAGTGGTGACAAATATTTTTCCAGAAGAAACCCTCCAAGTGTTTCTACCAAAAAAATGAGTCGATGTACTCTCCGAAATCAAGAATTCTTAAAGTCACTACTAAACGCATCACCTTTCAAAAGAAAAAAATAATAAAAAACGCTACTAGAGATAATATACATTGTTTAAGTGAAATAGCGCATAACTTGTTGAAAGGAAATATAAAATATAGTAGTGATACAGTTAAAAAATTAAAAAGATTTCGTAAGCAAATCAGAACAATAGCAAAGAAAAAGGTTTCATTTAAAACGAAAAAATCTGTTTTATGTCAAAAAGGTGGGTTTATATCACTAATACTAACTCCTGTAATTTCTGCGTTAATAAGCGGGGCTATTTCATCCTTGCTCAATAAGTAAATTAATTATGGCAAAAGTCATGCGCCTTATATCTGAAGATGAATATAAAATTCTCACAAAATGCAAAGAAAATGTATTTGCAGATAAAAATGAAAAAAGCCATCTTAAAAAAATTGGAGATGATGTAGAATTATCTATCTACAATGACTATCTAAGGCAAAAACTAAAGAGAAAGAAAGATAATGATGCTGGAGAGAGTTCAAAAAAATTTCTAACAGATGCGAGCCTTCAAACCGACTCAGTCGAATCAAAAGAAATTGCTATTCAAGCTGAGCCATTAGTTCGCGATGCAGGAGTTCAAAATTTTAGTATAAATAAGTTAGAGGTTGATGATTATTTGCTATTTAATGACTTCAACGATCAAGGCAGAAGTCATGCAAAAATGTGTCTATCTTTATTCAAAAACAATCCTCACTTGTTACAATGGAATAAGGATGGAAACTGTTCGTTTTTTGGTTATGAGTATGAAGCAAATACTGATTTACGAAGCATTCTTTCTTACGCCTTTCGATATGCCGACATGAACATTCCTATTGGACTTAATCGCTTCCTTAAAGCCT
>JAHZNI010000823.1:0-14240 GCA_027744415.1 Seira ritae
CTGTACGATGCGTGGAAGAAGGTTTGGAATGTGAAGGTCACTAGTACGGAGGAGTATCCGCATTTGAGACCGGCGAGGTTGAGGAGGGGGTTTATTCATAGGGGCGTTATGGTGCTTCCGAGACAGACTTGTGGGCTGTTCACCCATACTATTTTTATCGATCGGTATCCGGGGGGTCAGAATAAGCTGGATGAGAGTATATGGGGTGGGGAGCTGTTTCAGACGATTATTTTCAATACGGTAAGGGGATTTAGAAGTGACTTTAAATTATTTTGGCGAATAGGAAAGTTGGAAAATGAAAATTCCAAGCTTTGTCTCCGCATTTCTTTACTTGCGGTCAAGTTGGAATTTTCATTTAGATAGATTCATTTTGACTGTATTAATCGATGTACGTGTCAACGAAACTTAATTAAACTTGATATTTAAGTTTTCCTTTTTATATTGACCAATTTGTTTTCTAAAACTCAAAAGTTCATTTCGATTGCATAATAATGTTGTAAATACGTAATTTAATATTTGGCAATATCAACTAGCTATCCAGTTATGCTAACAGATTTTGTATTTTAAATTAAATATGGATGTTGATTAATATTTCAGATCAACGTGTTCATGACCCACATGTCAAATTACGGCAACGACCGGTTAGGACTGTACACATTCGAGTCAGTGCTGAGGTACGTCCAGTGCTGGACAAATCTCCAAATGGTCACGTTGCCCCCAGTCCTTCTCGCCGAGAAATACTTCAAAATGCATCCTGATGAACTAGATCCAATTTGGGGGGTAAGCTATTTTAGCTTACTTACTAGCTTACTTCAGCTATTTTAAATGATCTTTTAATAATCTCATGAGTGACAACAATACTGTCAGCAACATGTCGAGCACTCAGCAGCCTCAACCTCAACAACAGCAAATTCAGCAGCAGCAGCAGCAGCATAAACCGATTTTGTTTGAGAAGAGTGCGACTTACTTCGATAATGATATGGTGCCGAGGAGGGCTCATGCGTTGCTGCCTAAGTCGAAAATTGTGAGTACAAAATAATTTATTTAGCAATTTAGAGTTGTTAGATTAGATTGCTATTTTAACTTGATCTGTTTTCTACAGGTCACGATTCTAATATCCCCATCAAAGCGGGCATATAGCTGGTATCAGCACATGCGCGCTCATAACGATCCCGTTGCTGTGAACTACACGTTTTATGAAGTACTCACCGCTGGGAATAATGCGCCCAGAGTACTGAGGGATCTCAGGAATAGGTCAGCAATCAATTTTTGAATATTCAATGTTCACATAATTTCTTAGCTTCCGAATAATATTTAATAATTTTTTCGATATCAACTTTGCAGATGCCTGAATCCCGGAAGATATGCCCAGCACCTGGAGCGATGGCTGAGCTACTACTCACCCCAGCAGCTCCTCATCCTTGATGGAGATGAACTCCGAAATGAACCCGTGTCTATCATGTACAAGCTACAGCAGTTCCTACAAATCGACCCCATTTACGACTACTCTTCAAGACTGAGGTAGCCTTGTTGATCTTACATTGCCCCTAACTAAGTAATAATGTTTGCTTAGAGCGTGCAAAATTACTACATTTCATATTTAATTGCAGATACGACAAGAAAAAGGGATTCTACTGCCAAGTGATCAGTCAAAATAAAAACAAGTGCTTGGGTAGGAGTAAAGGTAGGAACTATCCTCCAATGGACTCCAAGTCTGCAAAGTATCTACAGGTAAGCAGTATTTTCAATTCCATTTCCTGGATTAAATTATTTTGAACTAGATGTGATAATTGAAACCGATTTGAACTTTTAGGTCTACTACACAACCCACAACAACGCACTGGTCAAACTCCTACGGCGACTTGACCAGCCAGTACCGCAGTGGCTGAAAGAGGACCTCCAGCATAACTCATGATGATTCCTTCATTAAATAAAAGTACATAATTCCCCTTTTTCACTCATCGAATACATAAATAATAATCAATGCAATTTTTTTTAAAGAAATAGAATCTTTTCTTCGGAAAAAATCGTAGAATGGTGCAAAATATAATATTGAATAGTGTAGGCTGTAAAATTAGGGATGTAATTAGGTGAAATTATGGCAGAGATATGGAGTTCAAATTAATTGATGCTCCGTGCATCTACCATTACTTCCCCCTCATTACAACTGTAATTAAATATTAACTAATTTTTAAGTCCTCTTTGTAAATAACATGCACATATAATCCATATAAAACAGCAATAACAAGACTTGATTATTATTTTTTTTCCAATTTAAAATGCTTTAAACGTGTTTTGTTTTTAATTCTCTCAGGTCCCAAAACTGTAAATCTTATCGATTGATATTATAAAAATAATTAATGTAATTAGGTGAAATTATGGCAGAGATATGGAGTTCAAATTAATTGATGCTCCGTGCATCTACCATTACTTCCCCCTCATTACAACTGTAATTAAATATTAACTAATTTTTAAGCCCTCTTTGTAAATATCTTGTACATAATCCATATATAAAACAGCAATAACAAGACTTGATTACAAAAATCATTATTTTTTTCCAATTTAAAATGCTTTAAACGTGTTTTGTTTTTAATTCTCTCAGGTCCCAAAACTGTAAATCTTATCGATTGATATTATAAAAATAATTTATCTAGTTATATTATTTTGTGTGCCATAAATGCAATATGTTCAAGTCATTCGTTAATTAAGCTTTAGTTAATATTTTTTACTAGAAAAACCTTGAGCAATATATCACTATGAAATATATTTGTGAGTGTATAGAAAAAAAAATATCGCCATATCGTGAGAAAGTGAAAAGAGAGATCGAGGCAATCATACAATGATGTCTATTAAAAATAGTAGAAGCTTTAAGAGATTTTTTTATATACGAAAAAAATATATAATATACGATATAGATTTTAGGAATACTTTTAGAAACAATTGTTTTTTGTGTTTTGTAAAAGAGAAAACAATATTGTGTGTTTTTTGTACAGCTTTTTTGAACAAAAACTATATTGTACGCGCTTTTTTTTATAAAAATTATAAATGGTCTGAATACCGACAATAAATACCAAAATGGAACATAAATATGATATAATGAATTTTTACATTGTTGTGTTTATTCCATTTTACGAACGAAAGCTGGCACATTTTGTTTTTCCAGAATCATATTGATCAATTTTTCCTAAGTAGAATTTACGACCAGACCACACAGGCATAGGTACCTAAACTTATCGTGTAAGCTAAATAAGTTAAAAACAAGCCTTAAACATCGACATTTAGTTTAATAGACTCATGTCTGAAACATGGATTCATTTAGAGGGTGACATCACCAAATGGCATAAAAACCATCTTATTCACATAAATCGACATTATTTTGGGGCAACATGGGACTCTCAAGTTCGATTCATTTGATTTAAATACACACTCTTCCTAATTAATTCACTAGTTAATGCACGTTGAAAAACACATAATTTTACCAATTGCACCCTCGAATAAAAAGTATCGCAAAACGAATAGGTAACAAATTTATGCAAATCAACCAAACACGTCAACAATGTTGTCCATCTGATTCTACAATTCAATGCACATTCGAGCTCAAATCTTTAAATTAAATTAAAAAATTAAATCTTTCGTGGTTATCCAATTATAAAATCTACAAACAATGGCCCTCATACTGAAATCCCCGTTATTCTACAACGCCAAGTTGAAAATAGACTACCCTCCAACCAACTCCCCTCTAATTGTCCCTGCTGATAAGTTGAAGCGATTGCTGAAGTTCAAAAACGATGGACTAGTAACGTTCTACGACCGGATTACAGAGTCTAACGTGTTGCCAGACTATGGGTGTGGTGGTCGTGGTTGGAACGTCGTGTTGAAACTTGTTGGTGGTGGGGATGGGTTTAGGGGTGGATCGTTCTATGTAAGTATTGGGTTTGGTACATGTGGAATCCAATTATACTTAAGTAACTAATTTTATAAACGTGTTTAAAAAAATTATATTGTCCCCAAGTTCGTGTACAAGAAGTACGAGCAACGGATCGATGAGAGGAGGTCATGGATGGCAGCGTACTTCAATTTGATTAATCAAGATGGTCTGGTGAATCAGTACAAGGTCAAGAGTCTACTTGACGTTGGGATTGGACATTTGTTTGGGGTCAGCAGTGTTGTTGGGGGTACTTGTCGCTTTGTCAGGTAAAAGGATATCGTTGGATTTAATTGAGGGAACTTTATTCGACGGAGTACCGTTAATTTTGGCATTTTAAATGTTCGTTTAAAACTAATTACAATCAACAGAGCCCGCTCGATTTCCCTTAACCTCGTTGACCGGCCAAGTCGGGTACTGGGCAGTAGACGAAGGGTTCGAAGGAGCCTGCAATTACGATGACCTGTGGTTCCTCACTGAGTGCGCTTGTGAGCTGGAAATGCTTGTCGTGCCTGGCAAGTTTGGTGAGCTTTTTCGTTATTCTAAAATAACTTATTCAGTTAATTTGTAAATTATTCTTAATTGTTTCTCCAGCCACCCATCCAACTCCAGACAAGTTAGCTCGGTTGAAAGAGCGCAAGTACATGGTGGCTAACGTGCTGGAGCCTTGTCTTCACGATGACTTTGGGGACGAGGATTGTCGAGTTGGATTAGGATTTTGTTTGTATTTATGAATTAACATTTGTTTTTTTTTATTAATGTTATGAACTTCTTCTTTTTGCAATCAAAATTCATGATTCCAGTCATGAATGTGATTGTGTCAAGTTGCCCCGTAATTTCGTGTGCGTTAATTTTCGTTAGAAAACGTACTGCTAGATCGTATGAATTTTGCTGTGAAACAGTCCTTATGAATTAAAAGTTGATTAAATTAATGCAGTTCAATGCAAATTATTGTTTATTTCCGCAATCAATTTCAACCTCAGCAGCAGCAGATCTATTCTGTTTCTCTCTCTCTCTCTCTCTCTCTGATTCATAAAAAAATCAAAAAATGTTTTTGTTAACTTCCATTTTTCCATCCCTTCAAAATGTACACTCCATCTATTCGTGAAAAATTGATATTTATCTGGCTTTGGTTTTGATATATTTAATTAAATGCAATCGGGACTCTTGGGGAAACCTGAGAACGCTGATAACTTTTTCCCCATGAGACTGCTGGTACTTGGTACATTAAAACGTGTTAGTAGAATTCTCCTAAGAAATTCTTTCCGTTTTTATTAAATTTTAAATTGTATTTCTGCTCATTATCTATGTCAATTTACGACCACACAGTTTGATCTCATTATTATGATTTTGTCCTCGCACTCACTCCACTGCTCCACTTCCACCCTCTACACAGGCACAATAAACATATCTTGTAAGCCAGTGAGTTAATAACATCGACATGACATGAGAGTTTTAATTTAGTTTAATGGAATTAATGCAATAATGGTTATTTACTTAATGCAATACATAATACGGGGGAAAAGGGAAGTGGAGAAAAATGCGTAGATACTGGGTTTTGAGGAAGAACGGCGAATTGAGATTTTGCAGATCATGGTTTCCCTCAGCTTTAGCTTACATTTGTGGCTATTTATGACAACGGTGACATTTACAACAATTGGGTTGGGTTTGACTTTTTCTAGTAATTTTTAAGCTTTCGGTTTCAAATGAATCTACAGGAATGGAAAAATTAATACAAAACTGCAGATTACCGTCAAGTCGCTCTCATTTTCGGGATTGTATCCAACCAGTCTGGTTGGTTTCGGTCGGTGGAGTTACCATTTACCATCCTCCATCTCCACCACCAATTTCCTCTCCACCTCCTCGTTCTACCAAGTGGTGATTTTATGCGTTCCCGCCGTTGAGTATGGAACCGTTTTGAATGGTGTTTTTTAAAATAGGAAAGCGCGCGAAATTTTAAAATCCTTGGTTTGCTTCTGATGTTTGCCTCAACTCAGCTCAAGGGAAAGCAAATAAAGATGGATAATATTATGCTGCCGACCGCCGACGTGACTGTTGTCATAATTTCGAGTAAAAGGAAAACCCGGTATTCCTTTCCTGAATCCGTTTTTAACAATTTTTGAGTTTTTGGCTTCTCTTTATTTTCAGAATTCTGAATTCTGTATACGAATATAATCGATGAAGAAAACAATAGAGTTTTTAAAGAGTTTCCACGATGAAAAATCAAATCCTTTTGGGGAGAGTTTTATGCTCTCTCCTTCTAATTATTTCCGGCGTTATAAATGTGGAGGCTACGCTCGACTGTCCTCGGCCACCCCCTGTCAATCAGGGAGATAGTATTGTGTCCATTTTCGATTTTGGCGAGCCAGGTATGCAATTTTAACATATATTTAAGTAGTTTAGAGTTTAATTAGTTTGTGTGATTTTTATTTTTTTTCTAGTCATGTTTGTCTCATCGCATTCCCAACAACTGGAGCCCTATAGCCTTATCGATGAGCATCGACGAACGGCTGTTCTGGAGGAGTACCTAATGGTCGGCTACAGGATGAACGAGGTAACCCACCGGGTAAGAAACTGCTACTCAAACCATGATCCTCTCTCCCTCTTCCAAAAACTTATCTGGATCAATATGCTAGCCTTCAATTTGTTTATATTTTGCTGCAGGTTTATGAAGACCTTCGAATGGTCCTCATCGACGAGGTCAAGAACATTAACACGCACGCTGATACCACGCCAGACTTGATTCATCAAAACCTGGAGAAGGAGCTTTACTGGGAGTATTTCCGGTGAAAAATATAATTAATAGTTATAATCTATAATGATCAGCATGACTGAAGTTAACTGATTTATTAATTTATCAACTTATTACTACAACTTATATTTATTGTAGTTCAACGGGAGTTCTTCCATCCATGAAGATTATGAATGTCACAAGGGAAGAGGAAATCCCATTTACTATTCCCGACAAAAATGATGTGGATGAGTTCAACATTGCGTTCGAGGCTACAATTTGGGAGAATGATTATTTTTATGAGCCTCAACCACCGTATGATGCCGTGTTCGAGATCCCTATCAATTCCAGGGTTTTGAGGAGTGAAAAAGCTATGATCCAGTTTCAGTCATGTAACCACTTGAGAGAATTTTTAATTCTAATACTTTCCTAATACTACATATTTTCCGTTGTCCTTTTCATTTAGTTTCTCTCTGGAGATGGCAACTCAGCAAACAGGTCCGGACATGGACAGAGATCAAGGAGGATAATGTGACCTTTCATAGAATCGATAACCCTTGCATTAGAGACATGTGTAGGTTAATTAACTTTTAAATGACTTAAAGAACAATATAGGTCTGAACAATGCTTATTTATTTCATTTAGTTTTGCTGTACTACCAAAAGGAAAACAATAGCTTTTATTTGGCGTCACCCTTGATTCAGTCTCACCTGAAGGAACACTGGTTTTACGACATGACCTCTGATGATCATCNCAATACTTATTTATTTCATTTAGTTTTGCTGTACTACCAAAAGGAAAACAATAGCTTTTATTTGGCGTCACCCTTGATTCAGTCTCACCTGAAGGAACACTGGTTTTACGACATGACCTCTGATGATCATCCTTGTAATGAACCCAAATCAAATTAGCATTCATATTCATAAACTGTTTATAAAGTCAATTGTCTGACGGAACAAAATATGTTTATATTTTCACAGGGAAAGGTGAAACCTTTCTCCAGTTGGTCTTGACCAATGACCACCTCTTAGTACTCACGAATCATTCCCTGTGGGTCTCTGAAAGCCTCAACGGCTCACGAATCGACGAGCAAGATATACTCCTGAATGGGTCCGTTCTTTACGATGCCAGGCCAGTTCTGCATTACACAAAAGTGAATCCCTGCGATCAATTTGAAGACCAATTGCTCTGCTTTCACGATTCAGTAATTTCAGAAGCTTCTGTAGACAAGTTTAGCATAATATGAATTTACTTGTCGACTAGTTCAAACTCTAAAATTGAACTTTTTTTTCTGTAGAGCCCGTTCAATTACAAACTGTATTACAATCCGATTTGCTATCTTAATCAAATCCCAAACTATGGTAAAACAAATAATGTAATTCCGAAAAATTGAACTTTTTTCTGTAGAGCCCGTTCAATTACAAACTGTATTACAATCCGATTTGCTATCTTAATCAAATCCCAAACTATGGTAAAACAAATAATGTAATTCCGAATTTGAAATGTTGTCTATACTGTAATTTGTAATATTAATTTCTCGTATTGCGCTTGTTTAAGATGACTTCGCCATTCTAGTCGTTGAGAAGAGAGATGACAAGGACTTTTCCATTTTGTACGCTGAACGGCCATACAACGAGTGGCGGATTCTATTCCTTGATGTCAAGCATTACGTGAACCGGACAGGTGCGTCAGGAAGAGCGATTTATCATTCACGGGATCATAGGAATCATCTTCAATCATCACATTCGAGCTTTTGATATAACTGTCAAAGTGCATGAGGTAAAAAATAATTTTCATCGCCATCACCATCCTAAACCTAAACCTTTGGACCATGAAATGACTGCAGTTGATTCATTAGAAAGAAGACGTCCCTGCCGGTGATACGTATCGCTATGTCCGATTCGCCCTTCCCCAACCCAATCTGCCATTCGAGGGATATGGAGACAAAGTTGATAATACGTCAGGCGTTATTCTGATTCGAGAACTGAATAACTACATGGGCGATGGATTCGTCGACTTTCGTTTTCCCAATGACTTTATCGTACAGAATGTACAGATGAACGGCGACACGCATGACATTTTCTTTATGGGGGATCAGGTATTTGGAAATTATATAATAATATTATGTTGTTAAGTTTTAATTTTCGTGAAAACTTTTATGCAATGTGTGCCATTGTTCATTGCAGCTTTGGGTGGCTGAAAGTGGTGGTCCATTCATTTATCCCGCGATCACTGGTATGAGCAAACTGACCGACAGTACTTTGTGCAAGAGGAATGCGAAAGGAGGAACGAATGGGACCTTCATCCAGGACTGTAGCTTTAACCATCCGGATAGAACCTTTCTGTGCATTAATAATGAAAAGGATATTATTTTCGTGGGAAAGATCGGGGTGATTTTCAATAATATTTATAAAGTTCTTAGCATACAACTTTAGACATTCCCTAAATGTTTTATATTTCTATTTGAATTGCAGGCTCATTACAGTCCCATGCCCGTTGAAGTAGAAGGCATTAAGGAACTCCTAATTGGCCAAGAAGTCCTCGGTTGGCCCAAGTCCTACTTCTGCAACGAGGGACCTTCATCCAGGACTGTAGCTTTAACCATCCGGATAGAACCTTTCTGTGCATTAATAATGAAAAGGATATTATTTTTGTGGGAAAGATCGGGGTGATTTTCAAAAATAAGTTCTTAGCATACAGCTTTAGACATTCACTAAACGTTTTATATTTCTCTGTGAATTTCAGGCTCATTACAGTCCCATGCCCGTTGAAGTAGAAGGCATTAAGGAACTCCTAATTGGCCAAGAAGTCCTCGGTTGGCCCAAGTCCTACTTCTGCAACGTCCTCAGACAAAGATCCGTTTTCACCGTCGGTTACTCTGGTAAAGTCCTCATGTGGTACCTGAACGAGCCTGAGGTGGCCACTACCCATCTTCAGCAAGCCATCACTGCCCAGTCCGCCACAGACGAATGTACCAAGAACTCCAATGAGCCCGTTTTATGTCCCTACCTCAAGCGTTGGAAGCAGAGGGGATGCCGTGCAGTCGTTGCTGGAGTTCCCAAATTCGAACTTCTCTCCTTCGATCCCGCTTTGTTTTCCCGAAGAGAGCAAAACACAGACGGGCCCCTTGTACCGTTTCTCTTGGACTCCAGCACTGCGATACTTTATGAGGCTAGGGTTCCTACTCTTGCTGACTTTGCCGCGCCTGGAGAGATCACGGGGGATATTTCCAATACTTACTTGAGCGACGTGAATGTGGGGCAGAAGATATATTGTCGTAATTATGAATTGTAAGAAACAAGTTTTGTCTTTAAAAAAAATAACAGGCATAAAATAACTGATGAAATCTTTTAATTCCAGGCTAAAGACGCAAGCAAGTGACCAATACGAGAAGAATGACTGTGAGCTCTTCATCCACCATCTAAAAATGGTGGAGAGTCTCTTGGAGGGATTTCGGAGGGCTGTGTATGTAACCGTCATCAAAAGCATTCCCATGTACCCCCTACCCGTGGATATAGCTGTGGTTTGTCTGCCACGATCGAACAAAGTGCTGGTGAAAGTAAATGATTGTAAGTTCATGACAAAAAAAAACTTCTTGCATGCATCAATGCTGCATATTATCTGCCTCTTGAATAACCATGTTACTTCATATTTCTCCAGTTCTCAATGAGCCATCATGGTCATTTAAGGACGAGCACATTGGCCAAACTCTTTATCTCCCCGGGAATATGAGCATCCTCCTCGTGAGCTTCCCGAAAACGGGCGCTGGAGGCGCAACCGACAAACTCATCATGGAGGGCTATTCAACGGCCCACTCGCATTTCGAACGGAGACTTGTCTACAACGCGTTCTATTCCTTCTTGATGGATCTTAGCACAACCATCTACCGCGATTTCCAAGTCGGACATCTCCCAGAAATCCAAGCGAAGGACAAGAAGAGGGTCGAGGAAATGGATGAGGAGGCTCAAAATGCGCTCAGGAGAAAGGTGGAAGCTAGAAATAATATCACAAAAAAGTGGAATGAGAGCCCCTTCCTTCCGAATTCTGCTGATCCAACTGGAGTCCCTACCATTTTTAGCAAAGCCTTGCCAGCATTCCAAGGCCGGGAAGAACTTGAAGCGAAGCGGTTGACGGTGACTGCAGATGAATTGCATGAGACATTGAAGGGCATTCCTAAGAGTAAAAATTAGTAAAGATTAATTATTTATTAATCAATAATGATACAGTCCTTAATTTAATCGTTCTAATTAATGCAATAGTGGCGTGGGATCCTCCACCATCCCCTCCCGCTGCAGATTTGGTGTATGGCAATGTTCCGTACGAGAACAGAAGCGTTTGGTACTTGGCTGAGCCCGAGTGTCATTACATCTTGACTCTGGATGAGAATCCGGTGATTTATGAAGGTGGAGGCAGGATCAGTTTGGATTTGCACGATCGATTCTCTTTCACAGTTCGGCTGAGGTCAATCACGCCACGTAAGTAAAAAATGCAAACCCAGAAACCCAAAGTTGTCTGTCGTGTTTCTAGTTCTTTCAGTTGTCGCAGGCTAAGTTAGAATAAAAACCTTCAGTTGTCAGTGAACTTGATTTTTATATTGCTTATGTCCACACAGTTGGAAAAATTACAATGCATCGTCCTCTGCTCCTCATCACCAATTCCAATGCGGATCTGTTGGAAGTGAAGAAAATTGAGCAGCTCTCAGAGGAGCCACAAATGATCAAGTTGATATTGATTCCCACTGGCTTTGCAAAAGGCGTTGCTACCATCAGCGTCCGGACTTTGGTGAGCTCTCTAAGATGTCGTCAGGTTAATTCCATTACGCTCACTGTTCTATTGCATCGGGACGCTGGAAGGAGGCTTTTTCCTAATTATCCGTACGCTAAAATAAAGTTACTTGATCCACAATAATGTTTTGTTTGTCAATTCATTTTTACTGTAAAATTGTTTTTAATTTCTAGGATTCCAATGTGTAAGCCGAATGGAAATAGTGGCATGTATCCTCGACCATGGGCAGAGGATATAGAAGGGTGTGTGCAGCGGGATGAAATATTGGATGATAAGAAGGACCAGATTGTCCGCTATTATAAAAATAGAGCTCACGTTGCTTACATCACCCTTCCGGTACTATTTAAATGCTAATTTTTTTCTTAATTGTCATAAAGTGTGTTGTCGAGCGTATTTGCCTCCTACAAATATAAAATACTTTTTATTAGGTAAATTATCGACCAACCGTCATTTGATGGCGCAGACATTCCCACTTCGAGAAATGTGTACAACGCTGACCCTAGCAAACCGTTTTTTCATGACTGGTATGAAGTCAGTAAGAAAACGAGGTCACTGAATCGAGTAAGGTCCTACATTCATAAACAATTTTATTTTACTGTAACTGTTAAAAGTCTTGAATATTATTTCTCATTTCTAAATAGTGTAAACTGGATAAACACGGCAAGGCAGACTGCGAATGCACAGACAACGACCGACTTTCAGATGACGAGCTCTACAGCGAATGCAAGCAGAAAGTCTTCTTCACGATGAACATCGGCCTCGACAATCCCGTCAGAATGTCCATGAGCTATGATCCTATCATGAAGGACAGTGACCAGTTAAAAGACCTCTTCACCCCAAAAGTGAACTGGAGTGTTATCATCGAAGAGGTGAATGGACGCACAGAGTGGTACATCAAATCCCCTGTGGACCATTATCTCCGGAAGATCAACACCGATCCGAATATACATTACGGGAGAAAGCACTACAACCTGAAGAACTTTGATGTAATTTTATTGGGAACTGGACTATTCCATTTCCGGGTTCAACTCGCCCCGTTCGAGAGCTTTGATGAGGTCAGTGGACACTTTCTCATTTATGGGAATCCGAGGGCCCTCAATCATTTCCACATGTTTATTATCATGATGTCGACCATCATCTTTTGCTTGATGATCGTCTTCTACCGCTTCGTTAAATCGAGAAAGAGGCTCAAGGGACTGTTGCCTGTTCAGTCGAATGCGGCGATGCATCAAAAACTGAAAGGTTTGGCTTAAAAACATTTCACTAGATTTATTTTGATTTATCCGAAATAGGATTGTATGTATTGAATTTTACATTTTTGCAGTTCTTTGAATTGGTCAAATGAGGGTCTGGAATGCAGTCTCATGTTGCACTTTTCTATGGATGTACCTGTCGAATGTCCCAATTGAAGTTTGAATGTTAATTAAATTAAGAACATTTTTAATTAAGTAATTATATAACTCCTGTTAAATTATCTGCATTGTCCGGCTCATGGATAAAAGTAAATGTTGCTTCAGTGGAGGCATAATAATTATACATACTTTTACTTCATAAAAATATTTATTTATAGTTTATGGTTATATCATTGCTTATCTGTATGCAATCTTATCTATGAATGAGTCTTAATACGTAAAAATGTTGAATAATGCATTCAAATAATTTTTCTCAAATCCTGACTTTAAATAATGTTTTACATGACCAAAAAGAATTCATCATGTAAGTAAAATCTTTTTACTTTATTTGTCCTGCACGTTCACACGGCTGGAACTTGGGGCTATTTAAAACTAGATCTCCAAACTTTTAGATGCATTGAATTTCAATAAATTTATTTTAAACTACTTCAAATTCTTACACAGAATTATTTAGAAACCTTAATTTATCTCATTAAGTCAAACAACAGCCTCTGCAACGCCGCATAGTTTCTTCGCCAAAGTGCATGGAAAGCACAGGGCTTTCTTCGAAAACTTCAGAAATACGCAGAGTACGAACCAGACGATACAAGGTACTCCACAACATAAAACTGCGAAAACGATCGCTAAGATAGCTCCCAGGGCCAAACTATACAAATGAAGACACTTAAAGTCTCACAATGCCCCAAAAGGAATTAGTAAAATGTTCTAGCATTACCGTTGGCCTGTTTTGCTCAGTTTGAAGTGTTTTGGTGTGGTGGCACTGGTTCTGGGAGGAGTAGTCATTGGTATATTTGTAGTAGTGGCAGCAGAAGTAGTGGAGTTAATACTTGTGGTGGGTATCGTTGTATTAGTTGTCGTAGTTGTAGTAGTCGTTGTTGGGTACAGCACAACTATTTGTGGCCGCCCATCTATGCCAACTACGGCGATAGCGGCGGTTGTGATGAGTACGGTTAATGGAACTAATCCATCCATAATCTTTGGAAGATAAGATGAAACAATGCGATCTATGAAGTTCAATACTTTCGAAAAAGAATGACATGTCAAGGTTCAATACAAATAAATAGTGTTTCGTTAGTCTTAATGGTGGGGTTATGTGCGACCACGGCGACAACTCTTCAGGATCTTAAATCTATTTCAGCGTCCGTCTCATTTCTCATTAATCAGGAAATGCTATCAGATCAACAATGTTATAGTAATTTAATATTTACATACATTTAACCACCGATCTACCATGCAATCCATCAATACATTGTTGCCTCCCGTTCTCATTTCTACATTATAGTATCCTTTTCTTTTGTTACAGTTGATTTAAGTAAAAACTCGATTTCTCCTCATCAAAAATCTGTTTATCATCGACACGGGAATAGGACGCCAAGGATTTAATTAA
>JAHZNI010000824.1:0-10045 GCA_027744415.1 Seira ritae
AAACTTGTTCCATTCTATCCAGCACCAGCCATAGCTATATGTGGCATTAGGACTGTCAAGGAAAATCTCCTAAAAAACTTTACTTTCTCCTTCCTCATTCAATACAAAGCCAGGCAGAGGAGTGAACTGAACCGATGAGAAGAGGAATGATCTGGTTGATCTACTTTCCATATCTACTTTTTTATATCTTTTCCTACCAGCACAACTGCTGCTATTTCCACCCACAAGAATGGAGGAATAAAAAATATAGGGAATCTTTAGTTTAGTACATAGCGTGATTGTGATCATGATTATAGTACAGTACATGTCTTCGTCATCTCCCACTACTTTTTATTGGATTCCTCTCACTTTCTATTACTCCGACGCTCACATAATATATACTTCCTAGTTAAGCCCAATGGAGACATTTTTGTGTTGGTTGACATATGTACTTCTTATATAATTCCTGACATGACATCATGACATGGCTTACGGCCACGGGATAACTTTTCTCCTCAGCCAAAAACCTTACCGTTACCACTGTACTGTCAACTGTCACTACAACAATGTTTCCGGCCATGCCACGCTATATGTAGCTATACCTTTTTATTCTTCTTTCACGATTCAAATTACTTTCGCCCAGTCTTACTTAACAAGGACACATCACATTACACACTTCTTTCTCCCTCTGCAAAAATTGGAACAAGAACATAAAAATGTCCCAAGTCTATTGTGTTGCATAATAACAATGTCAGAGAAAAAAATCTGAAGAGATGGAGAATAGAATAGTTTCAGTGCTGCCTCCTCCATTATTTCCATTTTCTTTTTCCGCATGTCGTCGTAGTCATTTCTGAGGGTCACCAGTCACTTCATTCCTTCTCTGGAAACAATGGGAATGGGACAAGGGAAGACGAAGAAGAAGACAAGACGCTATTATGTTTATTTCTCTCTGAATAAAAATTTGATATTGTGAATGAAAGAAAATGTAAGTGCCTGCGTGGCATGGCATGGCATGCTCCACTTTTTTCATTCATTGGGCTTCACTTGGCACGGCACACTTCACGACTTAAACTCAAGATGAGAAAATGTATATATGTGTAATACAGAGGAAATTGGAAAATGAAAATGAACGGAGAACGAGATGAAAACGGTTATGGAAAAAGAGAGAGTCCTTTTACTCAAAAGAAGAAAATTATTTAGATGGATTTCGTTCCCCTTCGTAAAAAATGAAACAGGAGCAAAAAGGGAGAATAAAGAAGAGAGAATGAAAGTGGCTTCATGAAAACTGCCAACCAAGCTAAGAGTTGCTTTTCTTTCATCCTCTTCCTTTTTGAGCATATAATTTTAGAGAAGAAAATGTGTCGTCTTCTTCGATGGCCTTAGTCTTGCACTCGCTGCTACTTCTTACAGCTTCCTTCCCACCTAAAATCGTCCTTTCCACTCCGGAAACTTTTATTCCATTTTTCATTCATGAATGAGTACACACTACTGCACATTACCGTGAAGATTAAGGGATGGAACGGAGAGTGTATAGTGTAGTCCAATTTAAATAATTTTTTACGGTGAGATCTAAGGTATAAGCACAGGAAGTAGGAAATTGATCAAATAAGAAAAAAAATTGTGAAATTGCAACGAATCTTATTTGAATTTGGCTACACTACACTATGCGGCTACAGCTACGCTTTAAATTTTATCGGAGTCAAATAAAGTGCTCAAGATCTTCTAGCGAGCAATAGATTATCCTCGAGGAAGGAACTGGATATATTCCAGAGTAATTTATTCCTGAAATATATTCCATTTCGACGCTTGGATGAGTTTTTATTATGAGCCTAATCCTGAGAACATGAAAGGGGATTCGCTTTTCTATTTTTGAGAGTAGCGTTTCTACTTCATGCTTTCACCTCCTCGAATTCGAAGGTGGCGGAGATATTGCTTGGGTGGAACGGAAGAATGGAGGTGTCATAAAAGACTTGAGCGAAGATGAAGATAACTTGAATGATAATGGATGTAGAGGCGATATAATCATCTTCCCTTCACACATTTTTCCAGTCATCATATATATAGCATTCATTTTTCAATTCGTCTTTACTAACCTGCTTTGAAACAGCAGAAAGGCGCAAAAATTTGAAAATACAGTAGTCCAAGATCATCATGTCACATGGTATATGCACAATTGAACTTGAAGGGTGTTTCGCCGAGGTCGTAGTTCATCCGGGGAGGTGACATTGACATTTGACAAACGTTGCTTAGTTTTTGCATAAATTACAGTAAAATTAGGGGGAATTGATTTGTTTATATTGTACAGCTATAATTACAAAAGTATAATAAATTGTGATTTAGCAAGTGCAAAAACGTTTTGTAAAAATGCAGAGTCGGTCGGTGGTGAGGGAAAAGGACTTTTAGTTAAGCTAATTTTTTGGCAGGCATGATTTAAGTTAAAGCCTGAAAAGTCTAATAACATCCAGATTACAGATTCTGCGACCAAAAGAAACAATAAAGTCGGACTCGGAAGGATGTCTGTGTCACAGGCAGCGCGACCCTCAGGAGTGTCGGGAACGAACGAAAAGAATGTCTTCATTGTAGAGGGGAAGATACCGTCTTGTTCGAAAGATTGGATCAGGCTCGTTCGGTGATATCTACCTCGGAATCAACATCTCAAACGGGGAGGAGGTCGCGGTAAAGTTGGAAGCTTCCAATTCCCGTCATCCCCAGCTCAACTATGAGAGCAAGATTTACAAGATTCTACAAGGCGGAGTTGGAATACCCCGGATTAGATGGTGTGGTCAGGAAAGGGAGTTCAATGTTTTGGTGATAGACCTGCTCGGGCCCTCGTTGGAGGATTTATTCAACTTTTGTGCGAGGAAGTTTACGATTAAAACTGTGCTAATGTTGGCGGATCAAATGATTGGGCGCATTGAGTATCTCCACACGAAGAATTTCATTCATCGGGATATCAAGCCGGATAATTTTCTGATGGGGATTGGGCGTCATTGCAATAAGGCCGGTGAAATTAGAAATGGTTTTTTAACTTAAAAATGAATCTATATTTACTTTTTATTATCCTTTGACCGATTCGTGTGCCAATCCGGAGGCTTCAAATAATACTGCCGTGCAAGGAACAAGTTTTTCCGCAGGGAAACCAATGAGCTTCTCAAAGCCGAAAGCTTCAATGAACACGGATGAGGAGCAGCCATTGATACGACAATCATACTAAACTAAACCAGATTCAGATATTACTTATCGTTAAGAACTGATTCGTATTTGAGGGGAAGAGAAAACTGGCAACAAATTATTTATATTTTCATTCAATAAACCTTTTTCAATATGTTTAGTCTTTAGGGATGTATGCATCGCATACTGGATAAAAGTATTTTTATTTTAAAGGAAAATCAATCAGCCAGAATAAAGAACAAAATTGCAATAAGCGGGAGAGATTTAATCTTCTTACTTATCCACCCATATACTCATCCACCCGCCACCCACGCAATGTACATAATACGAATCTTCCTTTCGCAAAAAAGAATGATGAAACCCGCCTGCCTTCACTTCTCTCCAATATACTTCCACTTCAAATTTTCCACTCGCATTAGCAAATCATTTTCTCCCCAAACTCCCACAAGAAATAAGGAAATTCCATCAACTCCCCCACTTTACAATTTTTCCACCTTCCACCTCCAATTCCTTCTTGAATAAAGTGGATCATATCCGCCGCGTTCCTGTTCGTTGCTCTCCATTTCGACCTTTTAAATTTCCAGTCACATCACCACCATCAGCACAGCAGCATCGACATCGACAATGACGACATAAAAAGGAGCGAGGAGGAAAAAAAGTAGGACGCTAAGAAGTCCACCGAGAGAGTCTCTAAAAATATATACTAACCTTTTCTTTTTTCCATCTCCCTTCACAAATAATGTGAGCCCTGCCAAGCTACATCCAATCCAACACGAACTCCTTTTATTTTCTTCACTTCTCTTCCTCAATTGTCCCCAGCGGCCTGGTACTGGTACTGGCTCTGGCTTGGCTTTCATCTTCTCTTTTTTCTCTCTCTCTCGTGGACTTAGACTTTATCTTATCATCCTTCGCCATTCTTCCAGACTTCCACCAGAGAAGAAAAGAAAGTCTTAAGACTGGCTGTTGTGATCATAAAGACGATGAAGAAGATCATGTGAAGAAATGCAAGAAGAAGACCAACACACTACCACCATCAGACCAAGACCTAACCAGACCAAGCCAGTTGTTGTCCTTTTTTACAGATCCGATCATGAAGATGACGATCATGATTAGGTGCGTCGACTTGACTTGAGTTGACGGTAACACAATAAAAAGATATAGAACTACTACAACTACAGCTACCAGAACAACCTTACAACCTACACGGAAAAAGAAAGTATGTATGGAAAAAAGAAAAGGGAATAAAGAAAACAGGAAAATCCCCCCATGGCACCTTTTCCTGCTTCATGTCTGTTACTGTCGTCGTCGCTTTCATGCCAAGTAGCAGTAGTAGAATAAAGTGGAGAAACTTTACAAGGTTTTCCCACTAGAAGACTCTACAAGAAAACACCGCACCACCACTACCACCTTCAAGGGAAAATCGCCGGGAGAAAATTGTGAAGGGAAAAAAAGTTTTGCTCTCGTTCACAATTTACCAGTAGTTCACAATATTGTGCTTTTTCAAGTCAGAATGTCTGGTTGGTTCTACTCTGGCTCGGATATACCTTATTTTCGTGAGACGTGAGGGAAAGAAGAAAATGAAAGAACCCAGCATGCATGGATGGACGAGAAATTTTTCTGATATGATTGGATTAGAATCAATACAATATGGTAGCGTGTTATGTTATTTTTAGTAATTTTCCATTCTCCGTGGAGGGAGGTGTAAAAATAGAAAATTTCGGAGAGGAAGCAGGAAAAATATTATATTATGGTTTAAGTGGATATGAAGTTGGTAGTTGGTAGCAAGTTCATAACATCGTCTGGAAAATGACGTTGAAAGTGAAGTCAAGTTGGCAATTAAGTAACTTAAGTTTCGGTCTTTAAGGTCACCTTCTTCTCTCGCACACACACACGCTGACAGGAGAAAAGGACACGTGAGTCGTGAGCTGGAGCTGGAGTGAGGTATGAACATTGCTGGAGGAAATGAAACGGGATTAAGATTGAAGGCACTAGCCGCTTACTAATTTCACAAGTTTTTCCCTTGTTATCATGAGAGATCAAGTCTGAAAGGATTAGGTATGGCGGCAGTGGCAGTGGCAAGGCAAGGGTGGAGATGAGAAAAATTGCCAATTTTTCTTCTTTGTCTTAATACTATCTCCTACGCTCGCTTACACTTCATCGAGATAATGACATTGTTGCCTTTTTCCCGATCGGGTTGATGATGTTGATGTCGTCGTCGTTGTCGATATGGCATAAAAATGAACACGGTACAGCTTACACCATTTTTGCTCGCAGCTGGAGCCAGCAGTTTCTGCTTCAGTTTCCGGATTAAAGGGTGTTGACTTGAGAGAAAATTAACGCAATTAAAGGCAATATAATTTTATTGCTTCCTTCTCCTTCCGCATCCGAAAAGGGAGATGAGAATGAAACGCTGCTGCTGCTGCTACCGCATCTGCTCCTGCTACAAATACTCACTAAAGCGTAAAATCGAATGCAAAAGCGGAAACCATACTAATTTTGATAGGAAAGACATAAAGACCACATAGCATTTATTTGCTAAAGGCGATGCGATGTTTATTTTTTTCTCTCTTGTGCTTTTGGCTTAATAAGCTTTTGGATTGAATAGTGCGTAGACAAAAATATCTAGAAAGGAGAAAATTTGTTTCTTTGCTTACCTTGGTTCCTTCCACACTGATGATGCGGTAGAGGGCTCGCGACGAGTCGTAGAAGAAGGAGACTGGGACGGCAGTAGAGGAAGCGGAGACCCATGATCTCTTCGTCATCGGGTCGATGTGGAAAACGTGCGCTTTGCAGGTAAAGATGGGCTGCTCCCTGGAATGCAAATACATGGAAAACAATGGAAATTAGCTTTGCATTTCAATTAAGACGGAAAAGGTTGAAGTAGAAAAAGAGCAAATGTTTTCCTTGTAAACAGCCTCCACTCCACTCAATCATCTCTCAGCCTAGCATTTTTTATTGAAAGCAGGAAAGTAGTAGAAACAGGAAGTATGTAGCTGCTTCTTCTTCTTTAACTCTGAATCGTATGAACAAACAAGCAATGTTTATGCAAACTTAATAGTAAAGAGTAACTTGTTTGATAATTTATACCATGCTAGATGCCAATACCGATTAAAATTACAAGTTTTGGAAGTAGATAGGAACAAACCAGTAGAGAAATTGCGTTCGACGTGTGTGACGACAGATATTTTGATTGCTTCAATCTTACGAAATACGATTCGTTATAGATTCGTTTAGCTCTCCTTATAATATATCTTGTAATATATCTTGGTAATTGTCACCAAATGTGAATTCTAATAACATATAGCAATACTAAAACTGTGATGATTCGAAATGTTCATAGCTCACTGCTTTCAGCCCAATTAAATAAATTATCTTGACACTTTTCCCATGTACCATTCTCCATTTTCTTATCAAAATCCCATTAATATGCATCATCGTCATCATTTTGGTCTGATTCTATTTTTGCAATCCTTCACTTTTACGACAGGTACACACGAGACAGGTGCAGATGAGCCGAAAGTTGGGCTGAGTGAGTATTCACTTAAGTGCTATTACAAAAGATATCGAGATCTGAACCATCAACGCTTCATATATGCAAATGCGCTTACAACTCCAGTTCCACTTCACACACTTTTACTTTCAAAGCTTTTAGAAAGAATTAACATTTTTCAGTGGAGGCGGTAAAAGCTTAAATCCATCTATTACCTTATCATGTTCACGTCCATCTTTATCATCTCACTTCCGAGCAAAAATGAATCTTTCCAGACAACTCTTCCCCCTCACAAATTAAAAACTTTTCTGAAAGGATTAAAAGCGACAAAGGAGCTTCTTTTTTCTCACGATTCTTTCCCATTCCCATCATCTATTCTCATTTCGCCCATTACACACAATTCTCAAAAGTCTGCCCGCTAAATGAGAGTACATATTACAGGCTGTTAGCTCTAATTACCCTGATGATACTCTTTACTTCTTTTTTCATCTTAAATTAGGATCATTTTCTCTCAGCTCTCAGCTTTGTCGAGAATGTTTTTTCCTTCTTCCAATTCATTTTCTCCTTAGTTCATTTTCTTCTTTTGAGAAAATACTTTTTTCGCTGTATCAGCTTCAGCTTTCCCATCTCGGCGCTCTTGAATGCATCCAATCCAACTTCTTTCGGGAGAAGAGAAGTGGAAAAAGACATGACGTGTTTCCTTATTAAGTGCAGGCCAGGGCAGACAAAGACATGAACATATGAACAGAACAACTCATCGACTGCAATACAACTACTGACTGCGGCAGTCTATTCATGGAAATGGAAACTGACAGAACGCACGAGACTTCAGACTTAATTTGGAATTTTCTCATTCACTTCTCTCATCACCTTCGAAAAATCTGGCAAGTTGCGAGCTGCATTGCAAGGTACAGAAAACTTCATGAAAGAATGACTTCAACCTTATTTAACTTGAACTGAAGTAAAAACTGGACTGGACAAAGCTAAACTCAACCAAGCAAAAATTCCTCTTTAAACGAATTCCTATCCTCCTATCTTGCTGGTACAAAGTAAATGCTAATCCTGCAAAGTAAGTAAAGACAAGAGCGAAAATGATGAGAAATGATAGCTAAGTCCCAGTCCATCTTTAATTTTCAGAGAGCGGAAAATGAGCGGAGCTAAGCTGAAGCTGAAGGCGTAATCCTATCAACGAAATTTTCTCGAGCGTTCCATTAAACCATAATGCCATATACATATGTGATACGGGTCGTCACTCTCGCAGGAAGAAAGTTTTTCGGAATGATCATTATGCACCACCGCTTCTATGAATCATTAGGGCCATGCATGCCAGCCATGGAAAAGCAGAGCAGAAACCGCCATAATCTTTATGACTGTGCCTTTCATAATCTACGTAATCTGATCATTTCAGCCAGAGTTTTTGTGCAGTGGCAATAATGTATGTCTATGTAAGAGCAGGAAAAGATTGCATGCATCTCTCTATCTCGGAAAATGCCACCACTTCCATCCCAAAAAGTTCTCGTCCCTTCGTCCCAGAACTTATTTCCAGTGAAGTTTGAGCTTGATGCACTCACTAAAAATCAGAGGGACTCCCCAAAGAAAATTTATCTTTCTCGGTGCCATTTTCAACTAAAAAGTAAACTGTAGTGGATCTGGATGCTTTCTCCTTGCCTTTTTGCTTTCTCCTCTTACTTCTAGAAAAATGAATTGCTGTTGTTGAGTTGAGTGAGTCTGAGTTGTTTTTGCTCGAAACCACACAAATTGAAGAATGAATACTGAAGACTCATTCATCACAATTTTTTCCTCAAGGTTTCTGTCCAAAATAGTTTACTCAACTCCAAATCGACGAAATCGGTGCTCCGCTGGAGCAGGCCTGAAGACTATACAATCATCATGAGTTTTCTTTCTGCCAGGCACAATTTCACTTTTCCCATTGATTCTGATGGTGATGGGGCAACGAAATGGGCAATCATCCCATTCCAAAAAAATATATTTCTGGATGAGAAAAGGGTTGAGTAAGTTTGTTGGGCATGTGATATGATATGTATCTGTACTACCTATCTCTAATATCATAAATGATTACATATGATGAGCCTCATCATCATCTCAACCGTGATGATGAAGCAATGCAATATGTGCAACTTCTTCATGAAGCAGCCATAAGGGTAGGAAAAATGACGTTCCATTTACTTCATTTCATTTCTCAAGTGCATTTCATTCCAACTTCAAGTTTCCCCTCTGGATGCGCAAAACTCGAAGATGGAAATAGCTCTGCCCATTTATCCCAATACAACAGGGACCATCTGAGGAATGGGAATCCAAGGCCTTTACTTTGGCCTATGCATGCTACGCCACGTTGTATTTTTCGTTCAGCTATTTCCTTGCTGGAAAAAAGTTCATCTGGGGGAAAAGCTAAAGTCTACCGCAGGAGGAGCAATGACCATCTACTCTGAATTTTTTCCCGTGTATTTTTTTTGCTTCAGATCTATCCTCCAATTTCGGAAAGCACATTTGTCTTGATTAGCCAATTTTATTTCGGAGACTAGAAGTTCCAGGGAAAGGGAAAGGATAGAGAAATGGTGGGATAAAAAGTGGAGCAATTGCGAAAACACGTGTTTCTCCTCCGGAAAAAAAGTTCCAGGGGATTTTTATTCTCACGGATAAGAATTTCTCTTGACTTCTTTTCCTTTGAGCTATCGTTTGCCTTGAAAGTTCTTGTATATTTTTTATGATTCTATTTCTTACTTGGATGGTTCTAGAGATTGTGCAATTTCATGTACTTTTTTTCTCAAAAATTCATTTTTTTCTTTTCTCTGTGGGTGTGTGTATGTGTGTATGTCTGCAAGTGAAATGAGATAATGGGAGGGTAAATGGTAAGTGAGCTTCTTTCCAGTTTCATGGTATGCCTCTCATTTTTAAGTACAGGTTACGTTACTTCAACAAAAACAAAAGGAAAGGAGGAAGAAAGAAAACGTTCCAGAAGGAATTGGAAAAAATGGAAGCGAAATGATCCATGAGTCCGTACGTCCGGGTGCTCCTCTCCTCTTCTGTTTGAAAAGGAGAATGTCTGAAGTAAATTGAGGAGTAATTGTAAAATGAGGTCTATCCAACCATACATCTCATTTTTCTCACGAATGGTCAATTTTCAATTTTCCTCATGTGAGTGGAGTGAGTTGGAGTGGGAGTGAGTTGGATGATATAAGAGTTTTCTTTACAGTATGCGCTCCCTGTAAGGAAGTTCTTTATAGGGAAAAAATTGCTATAAGAAAGAATTTCCATTTCCCCGGCAGAATGTAATGTTAAACATGCATGATTAAGGTGCTCTGTAAGGAAGTTCCCTGTAAGGAAATTAGGGATATAAGGAAGTAAAAGTATGACCCCTTGTGACAAAATATAGTATCTTATAAG
>JAHZNI010000825.1:0-10759 GCA_027744415.1 Seira ritae
TCTCAGAAATGACTCTTCATCTCTATCTTAGAGGATTACCCAGTCTCCATAACTAATCATTGTCGGCGGCTGTGTTTGTGGTCGCAGACTCACTCCACTCAGCCTTCCTCGAAGCAAAAGGGACTCGACTTGCAAGCTAAGCCTACCAAGTGGAGTGGAGTGGAGTTGAGGAGAACCTGAAATTTTCCTAAAGCACCACCACCACCGTGATCGTAATATTATTGTACCTAACACTGTGTTGGTCGTGTACTCGTAGTAGTCGTAGTTCTCGACAAAAGTAAACAATCTCGGGAACATAAGCCGAGAGCTCGAGCTCAAAATGTATTATTTTTTTCTAAGGTTGCGTTGTGAGTGTGTCCAAAAACGAGTGGAAAAACCTTTTATGATAGCTTAAACATGAAATAATGTAACGATCATGATCATGGCATTGGAAAAGCAGGGAAATTCCACATTTCTTTTTAACCACTCTATTTAAGCAGGAGAAAGTTTGAGGGAAAATAAAACGTGAAAAGATTTTTTTGTCTGTGTGGGTGTAAAAAAATGCGGTTTAATTTTGCGTTTTGTATCACGATGATGGTGATGGTGAAGATGAGGATTCAAAAGAAAACTTATTTACGCTTCAAGTACTTCCACGCATTTTCTTACTGACATACATGCTCCAGGCGCTTACACTGGGCCTTCACGCACTGGAAGAAAATGAGATTTTCTTTTTTTGGGATTATCCTGTTGGGAGTAAGCGGTCATAGATGAAGGCGAGAAAAAAAAGCTTCCTATTAAACCATCTTGTTTGTTTCACTCTTAAATTCTAATAATTTTGAGCTTACCCATTCCCATTTTCAGAAATGTTTTGCTTCTTTCAATTAGATCCGTAAGTGCTTTCACCACCGGGAAAAGTATAAATAGGGTCGAATTTCCAAGAATTTAATGCCGAGTCGAAGTATAAACACTATTCTGTTCTGTTCGTGGAGCATTATCCAAAGAAAACCTCGCCCTTTGCCAATTTGCTTACTGGGCCTGAGCTTGAGACATTTACTGGGTGGCTTAGCTTGGTTTGGCTAGCCACGGACAGCTTTTTGAACAGGAAAGGGACAAAAACAGGAATCTACATTGTCATCATGTGTCTAGTGTCTGTATGTACTTATATATGTGTGCGATGATAATGATCCTGTCACGAGTTGGCGTTTAGGCCTTTTCCTCCAAAAAGAAGTGAACAGATGCACCACATGGGCTGTTTCCTTTTCACTGAGAATACTCGCGCTATTCTTGTCCAAAATATAGTTTGATGCGTTTTTTTTGTCGGTGATTTTCCGGTGCTAACGTTAGTTTTGTTGTGTGATGTAAAACCGTCTGGTATTTTTCCTGATGATGTTATGGCTAACTCAGCTCAACTCTCGTGGTCTCGTGAGTTGCTTAGTGGCTCAGCGATTTTTCGTGTGTGTTGGAGCTTCAAAAATGACTTTTTCCTAGAAAATATATCCAGTTCATCCCCATCGCATTCATATATCCAGAGAACCCTTGATTCTTATGGTTTCACGCCCGACCGGTAGATCAAACTTTCACTTTTTTTGAAACATTAGGCATACGAAGTAGAGAAAAGGAATGATATCCCAGGTGAAAGGGAAAAAATGGAGGCTGGGATTGGGACGAGGGGAAAAAGATGGCATGAAATATTACAAGTTGCAATTCTTTTTACAGTTTGCCGAACCGAAAAAATGGACACAATACCTATGCCAAGCCAAGCCTCGCAACACCACCAGTGAAAGCACTCTACAATATGTACTTATGTATGTATGGATGTATGCGTATCAGGGAAGATAAGAAAAATATTTTTTTGTATCCCCGCATGTCAGAAAGAGAGCATGATAATGATGAAGTTGTATGATGCTCGCTCGCAACGGAAACTTTATTCGTACTTATTATGTTGTGTTCATGTGTGTTTTCCCTTATCCGTTTCCCCGGAGCGAAAATTCCTAATCTAGTTCAATGAAGAAAAATGCATTATTCAGTGATCATGTGATACTTCCTCCAGCGCACACACATACATAGGTATATTTTTTCACATGCTCCTGCACATGGAAATTAGATCAGTTCTATGTACATTTATCATTTCGATGAACTATCTAATAATTTTTTTTTCCTCTCATTCCCAAAAGTCATTCACTTCGGGGAATTTTTCCCCATGAACAAGCAGTAGTATACATAATATGTACCTGTCCAATTACTACGCAGTTTGCATGAGAAACAGAGAATGTTGTTGGATTACCTAATTCAGACTTGGTTGAGCTTGTGATGTGATCTGTCTTGGGATTGATTATGCAATGTGCATGATTCTCACCTTTCTTGTCCTTTGTCGGGAAGAAAATGTTTTGAAAGCAAGGTTGATTTGTAATGCCTTTCCGATTTCCGCTGATTTTTTTGAAGAGATTCCAACTTCAGAAATGGAATACCATTGCCTTTCGTAATAATTATCATGAGCTTTTGGAACCAGTTTTCCTGATCTTTTATTTTCTGATAAAAAAAATCAAGAAGGAAATATGCATGAAGTGGTATTTTCTAGGAAGAAAACGAAGGGAAATCGTGCCCTATTTGCATAACAATATTAGATCGTGTCACAATGAATTTATGAGCATTATTCATGGCGCAAGGATTAACAGTTTTGATAAGTTTCCAAGAAGAAGAAAACGAGCTATAATAAACTATAAAACTTTATGTGAAAACTAGGTGAAAAGTAGAAAGTAGATATCTAGAAAATGAAAATGCAACTTTCTCCTTCCTTCTTCAGCGAACGAACTGCAAATGTTTAATTTTATAAAATAGTACTTCATCATGTACATAATTAATGCCATGTAAAATCATTATCTTCTGGGTTGTTAGGTCACTCAGGCAGAGGAGTGTCACAATGAATTTATGAGCATTATTCATGGCGCAAGGATTAACAGTTTTGATAAGTTTCCAAGAAGAAGAAAACGAGCTAGTTCCATGCTCCATGTAATAAACTATAAAACTTTATGTGAAAACTAGGTGAAAAGTAGAAAGTAGACATCTAGAGAATGAAAATGCAACTTTCTCCTTCCTTTTTCAGCGAACGAACTGCAAATGTTTAATTTTATAAAATAGTACTTCATCATGTACATAATTAATGCCATGTAAAATCATTATCTTCTGGGTTGTTAGGTCACTCAGGCAGAGGAGCCTGTGGCTCCCGTCCCGACATCGCCATAGCCATAGCCATATCATATCATATCCAAGAGAGTGATATGCAAACTACATACATGTACCCATATCCCAAATCCCAAAGATAATTGCTAATGTAGGTATTTATACAAGCTTTGCCATATTATCCCTATAAAGTTTAAATATGCTGTACACACATTTAGCTCATAATGAAGGGAATCCTCTTAATGGCTTTTTCAGAAAAACCTATCTCCTTCTTCTATATTTTTGCTAGATAAGTTTATCTACTATGCATATGCATGCAGGATAGGATACTATTATTTTTGAGAGAGCTAGAGTGAGAAAGTGTGTCGCCTCGTCTGGAGGAAGTAAAAAGAAAACTGTGCTAAATGCTTTTTATTGCCCATTTACATTTCTTCTTAATGGAAGTATTTATAGTTGTACAATTCTCTTCCCAGAGATATCCCTGAAGATTCATAAGTTAACTTTCTCCATCCCTCTTAATATGATGCGGCAGTTAGAAACTGGCACACTGACTTTTTGCAATGCAAAGGCAAAATAAAAATTTCCTCTCCAAAATATTATGGTGTATGAATAAGCGACTTTGTTAAGTTGCACACTAAGCCAGAAAATGTTTTGGCATTGGTGTTGGTGCGATCTACTACGAGGTATCCGCAAAACTGCGTTGTTACGAGTACGAGAATGAGTGCAAAAAGTAAAGCATACACATATTATATTTTTTTCTGGGAGAATCTTGTTAAAGTCCCTTGTTCACTCCTCGTGTTATGTGAGGCGAGGTTGTGTGGCGGCGTGCCCCAGCTACTAACTAAGTAGATGTAACAGGCCATCACTTTTCTTAATTAAACTCCTTCACCCGGAGCTAAAGGAGAAAAGCCGAACTGGAAATGCACTTTGATTTTCTTGCTTCTCTGGAGAAAAATAAGGTTTCCTACATTTTACTTTCAACAGTTCCAGTTTTTCAGTTCCAAAATGATATTTCTTTATTTTTGAGAAAGGGAACTACGCATTACGTATGACTTCCATGTAAACACGCATGTAACCCGCTTGGCAGAGAAAAGAATTGAGGTGAATGGTGAAAGTTTTCATAAAAATGTAATAAGATTTTTCAAAAAAAAAAATAAAGTTCACGAGAGGACTATAGTTAGTTAGGTAGTTCAAAACAGAAGTTTTCCCTTAAGAAAGTTTGTCATTACAGATTAGATAGTAACGGACTGTTTGCTTGCTGTGTGAAATAAAAATAAGGCAAGGTGTCCAGGTTCACGACTCACGACACGACATGGCTAAATTGGGAAAACAAGTAAAGTAGAAAAAAGGGGTTTATAAAGAATTCTGGGAGAGTGAAAAACAAGACCAAAATAGATAAATTTAGCCTAGAGCTTTCCCCCTGGAAGATGGCAACTTGTCCTTTGTTAATAACGGACAAGATGAAATTAAAAGGTCAAGTTTCACATGTCGTGATTGCAATCCCAATGATCCTCCCATGCTTCGATCTACAGGGGAAATTCCGTAGTAGTATTATCTTTTCAACGAATGATTTTGTAATTAGCTTTCTCCTACTGAGGAAGAAGAAGGCTGAAACTTTTTTTACTCTCAAACTCAGACTCAGAGTCCAGATGTCATCTATAAAGCCTTCGGGTTTACCTAAGACAGCATCTACGTCATTACAGGGAGTTTGGAGCTGAATCTGGATGGAGTCGAGTTGGAGTTGCTTGGAGTAGAGTAGAGTGCCAACTCAAACTTCCTCCCAGCTAAACTTTAGTGGACTACTTGCTCCATTGGTGACGGTTCATGTGTGTCTAAAGTCTTTCTCCAAGTTGCATCATCACCAACACCAGAGAAAAAATCTAAGGATGGTGATGGTAGTTAGGTAGGTAGTAGTACGTAGGTTGGTGTTGGTGGATTGGATGGTGGTGTCAGCACCAAATAGCACTTGGCGTGTGCGGTAATAGGAGAAGAAAACACAAGAGATCTTCCATTTATATTTTTTCTCTCTGAAAAACTTTACCAAAAAAATTTTTTTTCCTGTGTGATTTGCATAAAGTAGCGAGCAGGGAGTGTAATAAAGGAAAACATTTTTACAAGAACATGGGACATTACAAGGACCATAAAAATGCATATTATCAAAAAAGACTCCTCAGTCAGCTTCCTCCCTCGGAAAAGAAAGTGGAGAAAGCTGAAAGGGCACATTAGGCTATAATGTGCATTTTTTTCTGGAGGAGTCTACCCTAAACACCTAAGTACATATTCATATTACTTTCATCTCCAGCTCTACAGCATAACATCGTAATAAAAATAAGGGTAAAGTGGAACTTGTAAAATCAACTTTATATCTACGAGCCAAGCCAAGGCAAGTCTAGTACAATTTGGTTTCCTAAGTGGAAGCCTATGGCTTAGAAAATGGAGGATCTCTGGCTCCCTTCTTCTTCCAAGACGTTTTTCAAATGAGCATAATGATGAAGAGGCATTTTCAAGACGTACTTTTAAATACATGAGTGGGTCCTTATGGAGTCTCCTCAAAGTATAATTCTTCTCCTTCCATGCATACATTACATGAGTTTCTTGCTGGGAAATATGAGAATTGAGAATGGCAATGAGACGACGCAGGGCCCGAGCAGTTTTCTACTCAAGAAGGAGCTTTCTGGATGTAATTAATTGAGTTCTTATATTGCAAATAAAAGGCACATGCTGAACCAATTCCTTTTTTCATCACAATGAAATGAAGAGCTACATACTAAGTATGTACATAGCTAGTGCTGCTTCTTCAGGTATATACTTCTGCCAGGAGAAGATGCCTTTGATCTCATGATACTATAATCAGATTACATGCTCGATTGTAAAATACGTAGTCCTTTTTGGAAAGCAGAATGAATTCCTAGCTTTCTTTCCCTTTTTTATTATATGTATTTACATTTCATTGTGAGCTGTTTTTGAAATCAGAGCTATTTTGATTTATTTCTTCCTCTGATTTCCTATTGTGTTATATTATTGCCTGTTGCTTTTGCTTGCTCCACTTTTTCCTGAACAAAGTCACTCTAGTTTTCAGATCAAGGTTTTGTTCTAATAAGTATGCCTTTTTGTCCATCTGAGTGCCTGTCTGTCTGTTGCTGGACATGATATCTCAGAATGGAAGTAAGATATTAGGTAAGTGGTAAAGCAATAAGCAAAGCATTACAATTCAGGTTCACCCTAATTCCGTTCAATCTTGTCCAATCTAACTGGTTGAGCCAAGCTATTCAGTGACGTTGAAAAGTATGTACCAAAAAGTTTGCGAATTTTTCATGAGTGTGCAGGCAACGGAAAGCAAAGTCAATTAAACCTAAGACAACGAAAAAAAACCCACATGCGGCAACTTCGTGAGAATCAGAATTGATTAAAGGGACTAAATACGACAATGCCAAAGACTGAGTCAAGAGTTCAAAAGCATTACAATTCAGGTTCACCCTAATTCCGTTCAATCTTGTCCAATCTAACTGGTTGAGCCAAGCTATTCAGTGACGGTGAAAAGTACCAAAAAGTTTGCGAATTTTTCATGAGTGTGCATGCAACGGAAAGCGAAGTCAATTAAACCTAAGACAACGAAAAAAAGTCTTAAATCATTTTTTGTGTGTAAATTGTAAGCTTGAATTCAATGCCACGTCATCCTAATTGTGTTACTCCAGCTCGACAAACATTTGTTCTCACGACGTTTTCGCAGTGGGTTCCATTCTTTTGCGTAAACAAATGACGGTGGTGGGTACGTATAAGACGAGCAATGCAGTTCAATCAATTTACTAAATGGAATCTCTACTCAATGAAAACGCTCATCTTCCTGCCATCATCGTCATAGTCATGTCAAATAAAAGTGCAGAGGTGGACGTCTTCCGAAATGCGCCTTTATTTTCCTAGTCTCATTGATGTCATCTCATCTCATGGAAAGGGAAGCCGAAATCTATTTTTTATTTATAAATACGCAGCAAACTTAATAATGAAAGTGTATTTTTATACTCTTCTGATCCCGCTCTCTTCATAATATGTAGTTTTCTCTGATGATGACAATGCTTCTCATCTTGTCCTTTGAAAACAGGAGATGTCTGTCTGAGTAAATACGTGCATGCTACTCAGTCATGATCATAAAGGAAAGGAAAGCATCCTGTTTCTTTTTTTCCATACGAAAAAATAAGACAAGTGGCAAGTGGGCGGTTTTTTCCTCTCTAGCCAGTGACATTTTATGTAGTAGGTAATGCGTCATAAATTCTGTCATTACCATCCAACTAATGAAGCCAACTATGGGTGGGCCCCGACAAAAAAAATGTGTGCTCCTATTTTTTTAAACACTGGAAACGCATCAGAAACATTGAAATTAAGGTAATAATTGAGATCATTATTGATAATGTGCGTTTGAATATTGCCCTCCCTCGCCGCCAACCAACCACCACATCTACCAGCAATTCCCTATTATGAGTATTATGTAATGGACCTTTAAGGGGCTTCAACTGACATGACATTCAAGCCAATTCAGATCCAGAAGGAAGCCTGTGGGCTTAAAAAAAACATTTTTTGTAAACGGGATGCCATGCCATGTACTATTTATTTACGCAAGACAAAAAAAAGATGGAAAGTGAATGACTCGTAAAAAATGCTTGAGAGTCAGACGAGTTGAGTTTGAGTTGCATGGGTTTCGGGGGAAAATGTATTGTATCATCATGGGAGTTTGTTCATTGTCGGTGGCATTTTTTCCCACTTTCATTAAACACTGTTTAGAGGTTATTACAAGTTGCCCTTTTTTTCTTTCCTTCTGCTACAAAGGCATGTACGTACGTATACTTTTTTTTGTTGTTGATGCTCTTCTGCTGCTGCTGCCGCTGCTGCTCCCTTTCTGTTTCCAGAGATGGATTGTTAATGGGCACGTGATATTATCGCTTGTGGTTGGCTAACGACTTGCGTTGATGGCCGATTTGTAGAGACGTTAACGTCTCATTCCGCAGGAACTAGTGTGGCATGGCATGGCATAAAGTATGTGTATTTCGAATGTGCTCCTTCACAAAAAGAAACTGGCCATTAGTTTTAGCTCACTTTGCTCGTGACATTTGAAAAATGCTGATTACAGACGTACTCCGTATGTAAATATTACAGACGCAGCAGTGGAGCTACTATATGTGTATTTCGAATGCGCTCCTTCACAAAAAGAAACTGGCCATTAGTTTTAGCTCACTTTGCTCGTGACATTTGAAAAATGCTGATTACAGACGTACTCCGTATGTAAATATTACAGACGTAGCAGCATTATAGCACCAGCAGTGGAGCTACTAGACTAGACCACAGACCTTATCGAGATCGAGATGTCAACAAATTGAGCCATTTTCCAAAAAAAAATACACTCCTCTCATTTCTAAACTTTTAATTCGAAAAAGAAGGCAGATTCGCAGAATGTAACTTTTCTTGGAAACGACTGGAACAAGATTGCTCTGTTGAATTAATAGACAGAAAGTTTTTCTCGGTGAAAGTAAAGGAATAATGTTTGTGTGTGTGTAAGCATCTCTCTATCTACTTAATTTATGCTAATAATGCACGCTCGTTTGATCCTTACTCATCCCTTTTTCCTGCATAAAGCAAAGTACATACATATTATGCATGTAGAGAAAAAAAAATTATAATGAAGATTTGAAAAAAATGTGCATGAATTTTTATTCTTTAAAGTTTATCGAGTGCATTCCTATTCCAACTAGGAATGCTTCATAAGAAGAAAAAATTCATTAGTTTTTATGAGATGAGTGTAGAGTTGAATATATGTACATTTTTTATATAATTTTTTTTTGCATCCAGCAGATTCACAATGATCATATCACATCACATTTTCTCTCCAGAGCAAGCGGGAAAGAGGAAACGGAGAAACAGGACATCAAGATTAGAAAAAATAAAACTTGTTTACCCTCTGGCCTCTTCTAACTCGTTGTACTTTACTGCTCCATGATATTATTCTGCCAGGAAGAATGGAGAGAAGTGGAAAACTGCCAAGTCATCTTCTAATGCAAAAGGAGGAACACATAATACACAAACAAGCAGCAGCTTTACTTAAATAATGCAATAAAAAGGAAATGAATGGAGGAATAGGAAGCGAAAAAAGGGGTAACGAGTGAGAGAAGAAAAAAAATGGAGAAAAATGATATGACGTTGATGATCTTTTGAACTCTAACCATTTATTTAGCATTCAACAATGTACTTTCCTTTCCAGCATTTTTTTTCACAACCCTTCCACTGTAGTTGGATTTGGATGCATGTCTTAATGTACATACATAGCTATTCTGCTCAAGCAAAGACCTAATTTTGGCAGGCTTTAAAAAAATGAAGTTATGAGACCGGAAATATGAGTTTCTATTTTACTTGAGCGACGACGATTGAGCCAGAAAAAAGTCTTCGGGATTATACTTATTATGGATGTGTTGTTTGTGTGAAGAGAACCTCTCTCGTCCAAATCAAGTGTCTCGTAATTATGTATGCATTCATGAAAGAAAATGAATAGAGGAAAAGAAAAAAAATTATAATATGCAGTTTGCAGTTTCTATGAGTAGCATTGAGTTTGATGGGATCACTCAATTCAATGCTCTACCAACAACTAACAACCCCTTCTTCCTTTTTTTCTGTGACTATTTTTGTCCTTTCCATCTTCCATCATAATAAAATTTCATGAACGCCTCATCAGCAACAGAAAGGGAAAATGAGGCGTAGACAGATTCTTCATTAAAAAATAGAGGAGAGAGAGAGCTCCTTTTTGAAGGGATTTACACTTTTCATTGTCTTACACCATCAAACTTTTCAAGAGAGAGAAAAAAAGAATCTTCCCCATTATAATTAGTTTTGGGTGATATTATTAAGCCGTAGTAATCCCACTCTTACAACAATTTATGTAGTAGTAGTAGTACAGGCAATCTTGGAGCTGCTTGGAGAAGAGAAGGAAGAAAGTAGTTAATTTTACCGTTTTACAAGAGTTAGAGTACGAAGCGAGAAAAAAAAGAAAACTCATCAAAAAATACGAAATGAAAAACTGCGAATGTAAAAATATACTCATAAAGTTTTCCTTTCTTCCTCATAAACGCGGAACAAGGAGGCTCCTTAATGAAGACTTGTTGTAGGAAAAGGAATGACGTGAGGATTTTTTTGTTTTCCACATTAAAAATTTATATTTTACGCGTTTAAAAATCCTTTTTTCAAGGTTAATTATATATGACGGATCTGAAGGTAATATTTTGAAATGAAAAGATAAAAAATAGTTTGCACTTATTCAAGACATCTGAGACCTACGTCTGACGCTTTGCTGTAGATGTTGATAGTCGTGTCTAGTCACTACTTAGTCGATATAACTTCCTTTTCACTTGACGTCGAGTCGACTGACATGACACTCGTCGTACCTCCTCAACTTCTCAAATGCGCCTAATCTGATTTGTCGTTAAGCCGCTTTCAAACTAGTGGTAGTAGTATTACTGTTGCAAGAGCCTCTCTCGGTAACATTCATTTGTTTTTCTCAAGTTACCCCAAGTTTTACGCTCTACTTTTAAGTTGTACAATTCTTGGAAAATTGGATTTTGGA